>JASDQU010586549.1:26057-44164 GCA_032191745.1 Picea mariana | reverse complement strand
TTTGCAATCTCTTTGACTTCTTTGACCTTTTGGGGCTTCAAGCCAACATATGACGGTCCTCCAACTTCGTAAGGCCATAACTCTTAAACTGTGAGGAATTATGTGATGTTCCACAAACCACCAGAAATGGAATGACATGTACTATCCATATAGAATAGTCTTTCCTTAAAATATATCAAAAATCATACCATTATCCATGAAACAAATTTGGGTCCATTACTCAAACCTGGGTTCTCCAACTTCTCATCGCCATAACTCTCTAACCGTGAGGAGTTATGTGACATTTCACATACCACCAGAAATGGAATGACATGTACTATCCATCTAGAATATTATTACCTTCAAATATATTAAAACTCATACCATTATACATGAAACAACCTTGGGTCCATTACCCAAACCTTTGTGCTACCAGAATTCACTACTGAACTTTCTCCAAGGATTGAAATCAATCACTAAGGGTTGGCATCAATCTACAATATCACTCTCCAATAGTTGACATCAATGAAAACCAACAATCCATACCAACTATCCATCAACCTAAGCGAATTGTCTGACAAAATTAAATTAGCAGATAGGATCTAATGATACGCAAAGGTCACAGACAAACCAAGGAAAGAACAAAACTGAAAAATTCAATCCCTAGTGGAGTTGCCAATTTCTGTTACGTAAATATTCCCCTGCAGACAAGTGAACTTTCCCTTGGATTATTGACCCCTATACTAAGATATAAACAATCATTTTGACACTAGAATTCCTATAAACTCATTTTTATTATCGAGAAAGAGAGGATAAGGTAAATTAGGAAGTACTTTATTTATGACATTTGTCCTAGCTTCTCCTACCCATAATCTCGATTCAATTCCCGGCACAAATAAATACCTGTAATGAACAACAAGGAACATGCGACTTCCTTCTACTCTAATGCATTAGGCAAAGAAAATTCATCTATGCAGATCAAATTAAACATAGATAACCACATGAGACCATATACTTGAAGGAAATAATCCAAGTATATTAGATGATAACTTCAAGAATAAACTTACAATCTTCAGATGATGTTGGAGTAGCCTCTCCAAGTCCTCCTTGTCCAACCCTTGCTCGAAATATCCACAATCAAAATAGCAATGCTTTGCTGATTTTTTCCTCTATGTTCACCATGGGAATGCTCCCATTTATAGGCTTTGAGAGGCTCAACTACCTTGGGTATATTTTGAATTAGTTGATTATATGGATCCAATAGTTGTGATATCTTCCTTAGATGCATCCCTGGATTTATATTCGAGCCGAACCATCTCGATCCATCCATATCTTTCTTTAGAAGAAAATGGGATTTATTCCAAGATTTCCTCAACCAACTCAACGCTCCCTTAGAATGGGCAACAAAGCATTACAAATCTCCCTGTGATATGGACAAAGAGTGCTAGTGCTCCCTATTTATGAGCAGGTGAGCGTTGATCTTCCCAAAAGTTGCCAAGATGAACAATTCCCATAGAAATATTTTTTTGTAACTATCATATGATGGGGCTTATTCTTCTAACATGTTTGATGGGTTGTATCAAGTGTTTACATGGTGTCATTCGTGATGTGACACTTACGAAAAGAAAATGTAACACTTGCGACAAAATTGTGACACTTACGAAAATGAAAATGTAGCACTGTCAAAGTGAGGAACTTTTATGTGTAACACTTTGTTGTTGGGTGTCCATTTGTTTGTTGGGGAGAATTCCTTTTTTTGGGAGAATATATTTGTTTTTTAGGGTGAATTCACTTGTTGCTGGGTATTTTTCATTCCTATGGAAGTTAAAATTTATTTGTTGGGTCATACCTTATGTGTTGGGAATTCATTGGAGCACCCAGAACCTCTACTTGTTATCCATTTTCACCCTCGACTTGTCGAGGTTTCTCAATTCTCCATGCATCCAAATAAACCCTAGCACTCAAGAAAGAATCCATACTTTTATTTCTTGTTTTCCACACAGTTTATTTTGAGCTCTAGCCACAGGAGAGCACCATGCACTCAATCTCCATTTTCCAATGTTGTGTGAAAACCTAAGCGACTGGTAAACCCTTAAATTTCAAGAGACATATGTTATATTTGTTGGGAATCCTACTTAAACCCTAAACCTAATTTCTAAGTGAATCAATTTCACAATGTAATGTTTAAACGTTCCACATCATAAAGTTGTCTCCAAGTCTCTCTAAGGAATATTATTGCTACTTGGATTCCCATATTTTTCATCTTGTGTCAACCATAATCTCTTCTCACTTTTCCTCATTCTCCCAGGGTCCAAACGTGACATGGAGCATCCACCTTGAGAGTTGTTGTAACATGGACGTGAAATCCAATTCCATCTATTATGATATTTGTATGCAAGAGAGATACCATCTATAACATAATTGTCATGGATTTATTGAATGAGGAGAATGAAGGTGTAATCGATTGGTGTGTGGAGGTGCCTAGGTATATTCATTAATTAAAAGATATTTAATTGATACGTGTATTATGTTCTTGCTCAAGCATGTGGAGAAATGATTCGATGACCCTAAGGGTGTCATTAATGGGTGAGTGGGATACTAAGGCACATCAATATGCTATCAATATTCATTATACAAGATAAGGAATGAGTTATCTAATCAATACAGTAAACAAAGGATAGTTGCATTGATAATTGTAGCTAACTCAGTGACCTAAGTGGCATAGTGAGCGTAGACTATAATAAGTGTTATGTAATAGTGATAGCATGTGAAAATCTTAGATGTCAACTAGAATTGAATTATTATTGTCATTTCTATACAATTGATGTGTAGGGAAGAGGGATGAGGCTTGGTAGTTGTTGGGTCACCAATATGTCATCTTTTTCTTCCATTCAAATCATTCATTTTGATAAGTTTACCTCACCCTTTACTCATTTATCACCATTCCTACCACAAATATTCAAAAAAGCACTAAGGTACTCCCCCATATGTTGAAGTAGTTAATTATCATGTATTTCCTTCACTTATAGTGAATTATTTAGAATTATAAGTTGGTTTTATGAGTTGAGTAATGCGACCCTGTAGTGGTAGGTGGAGGAGAGACTGAAGGGAGAATTAATGTAATTATGGGGAGAATTGTAGAATAAATAACTTGTTGCAGATCAGGAGATTTCCATCATAGTCTTTCTTCGCAGTGTATGCCAAGAGAGGCGAGGCCCCCTCTCTGGTATATGTTTCCTAAATAATTCATTTTCTGTTGTTTTATTTTATTTTATTTATGCATTTCCATTTCAATTTCATTCCATGTGGAGTGAGAATTAGTTTTTTGTTAGTCCATGTTAATTTTCCTTGAGATTAATATCAACATAAATAATCTTGTAGAGTATTGTTGGTTAAGCCAACCTTGGGTTCTACTACATAGATCATGTTGCATAATATTGATCTCAAGAGGCTGTAGTTTTTTCTTCTGAAATTTTTTTTTAGATTTTCTATAAGCATACAATTATATGCATAAGTTCAAGAGTAAGGATGTTCTACTTCTATTAATTTGGTTGGTTTTGATAAGGAAACAGAGTACCCTTCCGAAGAAGATCTAAGCTTCTTGGAATCGCATTGTGACACATACCTGACATGTAATTCCTCACTGATAAAGTCATACATGCAATAGAAACTTGCTTGCACATAGTTGACTCTGGGTGTGTTTACATTTTCTTCAAGTGTGGTGTGATGATTTATCTTCCAACACTTCCAAGACTCAGCTATGAATATATTTTTCTTAGCACGTAATAAGTTTATGAAACTAGGATTGATGTTAAAATGTAACGGAATTATATTTGAATAATTCGACCGACATTTTTGGCTTTGTTGTTGAGCAAGTGCTTAAGCAATTAGTCTTGAAGTGAGTGTGTCTTCTAGATTTTTAGTTTGATTCACTACTCATGTGAATAGGGTCTTGGTGATATGATGGCCTTAGTAGCATGAGAGTATGAGTGCATCTTTTTCCTTGAAATTTTCTTTATAAGTTTTGGTATGTAAAAACCCCATGCAATAACCCATGTGCAAGATAGGGAATATTACCAACAAGAAGAACTTCATAATGCTCAAGAATTTGTTACTACAAGAACTTTCTCAATTCTTGGTAGCATATGTAGATAGATCTGAAGAGATAGAAGAACAAGAGTTCCATGAACCAAAGTTACAACAAGTGGATCTATAAGCCTTCTTTGATTGTCCTTGAAAATATATAAGGGAGACTAAAGAACCATGGAAAACATCCAACAGATAGCAAACAATGGAACCTAAGATCGCAGAATCCCTTGCAAGTTTTTCTTTGTGCGAAATCAAGGTCCTTAAAGATCTATAGGGTATGACAAAAGAAGGCATGCAAGTCATAAGGACAAGTGACTACATTGAAAATTGGTTCCAAGCAGTTATTAGGCCAAAGCACCACTTGTTTCTTCAGAACTTCATGGCATCAAATAAATCATATTACTTGGTTTCTCATATCCAGACAATCATTGAGGTATATTTTTTCATATTTGGATATGAGTTTAGTTGATATTTTGTTGCTCACATGGATTCATTGGAAGTATGCCTATACTTGAGAAAGGTTTAATTTTTCAATTAGGGTAGGGTAGTTAATAAATAAATCAATAAATGTTTCATATGGATGATTGTCTTAGTTGCAAGTATAGCTCGGAAGTCTAGTGTAGCAGACTCTTGCAGTAGTCTATCTTTCTACAAAAGGTTCCTACAACAAACTATCTATGATACCATTTCATTTTATCTACATTCACTTTCTAACTTACCTTTTTATGCTTCATCGCTCATCCTTAACCCTTTCATCATTCTACTCTACCATTGTAAAAGCATTCCCTTCATTCATGATCCTTTCCATTTTGATAGAGAATAATAATACTTTGAATATAATGAGTATTATGAAAACTTTTGTTTCTTTTGTTAAAGGATACAAATATGGTTCATTGGGACAAAAATTCAGAATAGAGGATTCAACTCTGCAAGACAAGGGTATAGAGCATTGTTCTCCACCATCGTAAGATATTTCACAAGTATAGATAAATAAAAATAATAGAATAACATATACAATCTCTTATTTAGTATGTTATCTAAAGTATCACCAAATACAAATATGCAGAAGTAAAATTCAATATTTTGTAGGTGTCTTTAAAGCAGGTCCAAAAAAGATGAGAAATTAGTTCTTTGAACATGAATCTTTTGCACATCACCTTATTGACCTACCATCTCCATACTTGATCATTTTTTGACTACCATACATAGTATGCTAAACACATTAAGAAAGTATAGTCAAAGTAGATTAGGTTTGCATGACTATGAGATCATCAATTCCCTACTTCATTGGCAGAGTACATGCCAAATCTCAGGTGTGAGGGAGATGTTGGGTCACCAATATGTCATTTTTTTTCGGCCATTTGAATCATTAATTTTTATCATTTTACCTCACCCTTTACTCATTTATCATCATTCCTAGCATAAATATTCACAAAAGCACCATGGTACACCCCCATATGCTCAAGTAGTTAATTATCATGTATTTCCTTCATTTCTAGTGAATTAATGAGAATTATAATTTGGTTTTCTAATTATGGTTTTATGAGTTCACTAGTGCGACCCTACAACAATGAGTTCCAGGTTTCCTACAACACAGTTCTTGCAGCACCATCATTGTTCTTCATACTTCCATGTGTCCAATGAAGAAATGGGCACATAGATATCATATTCAGATTCTTCTAGATAGTTATGTACCCATTAGATCATGCCTAGGTCGGACGTGTGAGTCTCCAAGAACTTTATCCAAGTTATGGTCAAAATTAGTAAATAGTTTCAGATATCCAACTTCCAATGTGATTTTTGGGCCGATGAAGATATAGCTCTCAAATCCAAGACATGGGTTTTGTGAAGAAGGGTCCAAATTAGTTCTTGCGAAAGTTGATTTCCAAAATTCAAAATGGTTTCAAAGATAAGGGTGGATATTCAAGGTAGATTTTCCAAGAAATTTGCGGCACCAGAATTCTTGTAGTTATGCCTCTTGTGAATCAATTTGGGAATGTGGTTTTGTCAAAGATTATGTTGTTGGATTCCATATTATTCAATCATATAAAACAACCATTAATTAACCTCCATTTCTTTAATCAATTTTTTTATGGTTGTATATCCATGTATTTGGGATATGGTCTCATTTTGTTCTAACGATTTTCCTTCTTTATTTTGAAATCCATATGTATAAATGTAAGGAGGATCATTGTAACTGTAGCTGGAGGAGAGACTGAAAGGATCATCAATGTAATCATGGGAAGAATTATGGAATAAAGAACTTGTTGCACATCAATATCTTTCCATCATAGTATTGCTTGGCAATATATGTTTGGTATATGTTGCCCAAATAGTTCCTTTTTTATTGTGATATTTTATTTTATTTCTACATTGAAATTTCAATTTCATGTCGTGTGGAGTGATAATTAGTTTTGTGTTATTCCCTATTAATTTTCCTTGAGATTAATATCAACATAAAGAAGCTTGAAAAGTATTGTTGGCTAAGCCGACCTGGGGTTCTACTACACAACTCATGTTGGATAATATTGATCTGAAGAGGCCATAGTTTTTTCTTAAGAATCTTGTTTTTAGATTTGATTTAATTGTACAATTAGATTTGTAAGTTCAAAAGTAAGCATGATTTGCTTTTAGTGATTTGGTTGGTTTTTATCAAGAAATGGAGTACACTTCCAAAGAAGGTCTAAGTTGATTGGAATCGCATTGATACACATACCTAACATGTAATTCCTCACTGAGAAATCCATGTAGTAGAAACTTTCTTTCACATAGTTGACTATGGGTGTGTTTACTTTTACTGCAAGTATGGTGTGACAATTTATTTTCCAACACTTCCATGACTCGGCTCTACATATATTCTTCCTAACACTTCATAATTTTAAGAAACTTGTATTAATGATCAAATGTAACAAAATTATCCTCGAATTATTCAAATAATAGTATCCTTTAGGAGACCGAGATCCATATGCACAACTTACGAACAAAATTGAGTTAGAGACAAGAAATCAAATTCCACATAGGTATCCATGTTGGTGATGCTAGTAGGCTATATTCCCCTCTATTATGGATCACAAATACTCTGGGAAAAACTGAGGGCATAGATGTCATAATATTAGTGTTCCGATTGCATTGTCTCAATGGGCTCATCGAGACATTCCCAACAACAAGCTCCATGCGTCATTTTGACTTCATCTCATTCGAGGTCATCCTAAATCTCCTCCAACCAATATCCTTGGAAAAATTCAAAGTCAAATTAGTGGGAATACACATATTTCAAGAAAATATTAAAATAAAAAGAGACGCTACACATGCCTCTTCACAAGAAAAGTAAAAATAAGTAATTAAAAATAAATTCTAAAAAAACACAAAACCACTCTCTCCTCTTCCAATGCTCCATTAGCCAATTTGTTGAGTTGAGGAAGTAGAGCACTACTATGAGGATATAGTGTAAGTATAGAAAAATTCAAGCTTGAATAGAACCCCTTGTAGTGTATCTAGGGGAATAATATGGGGTACCTAGGGAGGTACCTAAGGAAAATAATAGTAGATAAGTATTGTTATGTATAAAGGCCACTTTTAATAAATACTGCATAGTGTAAATGCAATAAATGTAAGAGGACTTAGTAGAAGGTTCCTCTTCTAGAACCTTTTTTTTGGAACCCATGACCTCCTCCTTCCTCCTTCAATTTCTAATAAAAAACAAAAACTAAATTCAAACTCTTTGCATAGGCCATGGCTTGACCCATTTTGTTTCACATACATAGTAAAGGTGCAAAGCCATAGCTCCACCATGGTTTGTGTCCCTCCTCGAATGAAAAATTACAAGGTCCATAATCTCCATCCAAGGCGTGTTATGATGGATTTCTTTAAAATATTTTTTGGTCCTTCGGCTCGATTCCTCCTCTACTTCATCATGTCCACATTCCTCTACCCAAGTGCCTCTACTAGTGGCACCTCACTTCCCCCATGTACCTTCCAAATTTTATGTCGTTATTTCTTGCCACCTCCCCTGCACACAAGGGGCGATAGGCTACCATTCACCATCGACATCAAACATTACATGATTTTTTATGTGAATAGTATGAAAATTTCATATATGATGGAAATGGTATGTGTTATATATAAAAATTAACTTGTGTCAAAATATTTTATATATGGTCGATGGGTGTCATATTCAAACAAAACTATTATATATCATATGATGTATACATTGATGGTATGTTGGCTATACCATATCCATTTTTAGTCCATTCCTCAGGCTAGGGACTCTAGCATTCGCACCATGGTCAACGATAGTTGAATTCCTATTATTTGGTCAGTTATGTTGCATTAGTTGGTGCATTTTGGATTCTTCCTATTATTTTCTTTGAATATCCTAATAAACTTTGTATTAATTCGAATTTTCAAAAAACAATATTTATTTGTTGAATTTGTTGAATTTATTATATTTTATTTTCTATTGGCTCGTACTTTGTGATGTGACATAATTGAGCCTCGTGTATGTCAAAAATGTTCCTCTCTTTGTGGAATAAAAAAAATATTTTTCGATTATAAATTAAAACAATGGCCAGTTTGAAGGCTCTAACACTATCACTACAGTCAAATCCTTTTCCACTATAGTTGATGCCTTTGATCTATCCTTTGCACTGCATTCCACACCTTTGATATGTCCTTTGCACAAGCTTCTTCAGGGTGGTTGTCTGTCCTCTACACACCATTACAATTTGTCCTATTCACGATGGTAACTTACAGGAGGCAATGACAATGATCAAACATGCATATCTTAGCACCGGATCATGTCCTCCTACAACATATTTCAAGAGTAGTACGATAAAAGAAACTAGGAATAATGGATTGATATCATCAGCCCTCCCCACAATCCCAAAATTTAATTTATTTATGAGACTCTTCTGAGTGTTTCCCGATACAGAGGCTAGCACAAGCCTTCATCTATATATTTCTTTGAAGGTAAATATATGGGACCTTATAGTTGCGGCTATGAATCCCTCCATGTCCATTGACATAGTTCTCGATCCCAAGGATGATAAATCATATAAAGTGATGGTGTGGGGTGAGCTGACAATAATTAAGGTACACACAAACATTGTAATGATTGGTCTACTCTATTGTATTAATTTATACTGTTGTAATTATTTATTTGCAACCAGAACAAAAAAATTACAAGATAAGTTGTAAATGTAATTTGTGTGGTGGGTGGTGTAGCAATATTCAGGTCTCTTTTATACGAACCTTGCAAAAGGATGGTGACTCTAATATTTGGATGGATAAAAACAAGATATAGAGAGAGCCAAGGAATCATATAAGTACTCTTCCACTCCCTCCTCCCTTAGAAAGATCCACAACTTAGGTGCCTTCCATGGTTGTCTTGCATTAATCTTGAATCCCATGGCTAATCCGGTGCCTCGACTTGCCCGTTGAGTTCGTCCCTTTCTAGACTAAGTTATACCAATCATCCAAGTATTTGTCCTCAGGTCCATCCATGTCGAACCTTGTTGACACATGCTTTCCCATTTGGATATGCCTAGTATCCCTTCCCACTCTGCATTGAGTTGACCAAGTTCTAGTTCTAAGTGAACTACCCTCATTGAAGATATATACAACTTTAAGTTATACAAGTAATATCACTTGAAATGAAAATAAATATAATGAAAATGGGAAATAAAGAGAAGTATATATTGAAAAAAAAACATAAAATATTATTCAAACGGTCTTATAGAAGTTGTGTATATTCTCTCTGGGTGTCATAATAAACTATTTTCTTCCAAATTTTATGTGCAGATTCCATTTTTATACTACAAAAATCTATATTATTTTATATTTTTTAGCAATGAAGGTTTGAAAGGATCAATGTTCTCTTTTGTTACAGTAATTTTTTCCACCATAAGGTTATAAAGCATCTAAAATTATTTCATTCAAGGCAGCTACTAGCGATAATCTCTACCATCATTTGAACAAAACAAGTTCAATATTCATTTTGTTCCAGGCTGTTACTGTTGGATTATTGAGAGGGGGCGTGAATCAGTAATAGCATAATTATAATCCTTTTTCTCCAAATAATCCAAGTGTTATAACAATGTAGAATTATTATCCAATAATCAAAAATAATAAATGAACAATCACACACATACACAGTACACCAGTGTTTTACGTGGAAACCCAAATTGGGAGAAAACCATGGAATGCTTTATCTTATATGTATTGAAGAATTACATTCAATGGAAGCACCAATTTCCTTTGTTTAACAGCTGCAACTAGAAGGAGGCTCCAACCCCCTAGTTTCTAAGGCTACAACCTGAGGGAAGCTCCAACTCCCCAATTCTCTGGCTACAACTAGAAGGAGGCTACAACCCCCTATGTTCTCTGGCTACAACCACCTGTCCTTGCCTCGTCCAACTACCCTAAAGTAGAATTAGAATGATGGAACCACTATACACTATCACTATGAGATATACTGCTATAAAAATGTACCAATAAACTTGAACCATGCATAAGCCATGCATCAAATTGTACCTCAACATGTAATCAACCTTACCATAAACAAGTGCATCAACCATGCACCATCCTGTACCAAAAAATATGTAATCGACTTATGCCCTAAAAAAGTGAAACCAACCATGTACAAAGTATGTACCAATCATGTTTCAAGTACTCATCAACTATGACTCATCAATATGTACCAACATCATCAACTATACACCTCATGTATGTGCCAACGCATCAACTATTTGTCTCAACCATGTGCCCAACTTGTACCTCAACCAAAATCCCTCATCAATTTCATCATCCAAAGATGATTTGTAACTCTATAATAGACCTATTGTATATGATCACATACCTGCAAACCTTCCTTAACTTTAACAACAAAAGACTAGCATTTTCATCAAATGTTTCTTTAGTCTCACAAAACTAGTTTTGGATTAGTCAACAACCCTAACTTGAAATAATCATAACTTTGTACCCATATTGAATAAAGATATAAAACTGATACACAATTTTCTTCAATTTGTTTTATGCAATTCCTCTAGGTTTCACTACTTGGAACCTCTCAGAAAAGGAGTTGTGGAAAAAATGGCACACCTTGTTGAATTCTGGCTTATTCTAGAGAGCGACCTTGTAGAGCATGCCTCGCATGGAATATTTGTTGAATTGATCGAAAAATGTTACAAAGAATACTAAATATTGTAATATAACCAACACATTTTGTATTACTAAATTTTTAGCTGTTATGAAGAAGTTATGACGTTTTTACCGAAAAACCTGTTTTTGACTAGTTTCAGGACTAGCCACAAACCCTATTTTCCACGGAGTGTAACTCCAAAAATACAATGACCCACAAGATGAATTTTTTACCACAAATACTTGGATATGTTTTTGAGATGGCATATCAATTTCATGGTATGAATCATTCTAGAAAAAAAATTATTGTGAAAATGGTGAGATTACCTGAAAAACACATACCTTAGAAAGCATCATCAAAAGAATTTATCCTTCCTTGAATTCTGGCCTTATTTTCTTCACTTTCCTTAGAAATTCGGATTATATATCATTTGGTTACCTCAGAAACCTATAGGTATTCAATATGCTCAAGTGTGTCTTAAATGAGAGAGCCTTGCCTCTTATTTATACTCTCCAAGTAGCTTCCTTAAAAACATCTTCTAGGTCACTTTGCCCACTTTCCTTATTTTATGGTTAATCCACTTCTAATTTCTCCATTAAATTTATTATTGAATTAATTTATTTTTTATTTACTTTGAATTATACTGCATTCATCACTTCACATTATTATTGACCTTTTAAAATCTCTTAAACCACTTTGAGTACTTTGACCTTTTGGGGCTTCTAGATGACATATGAGGGTCCTATAACTTCATAAGGCCATAAATCTCAAACCATGAGGATTTATGTAATGTTCCACATACCACCAGAAATGGAATGAAATGTAATATCTATATAGAATAGTATTACCTAAAAATATATCAAAAATCATATCGTTCTCCATCAAACAAACTTGGGTCCATTACCCAAACCTGGGTTCTCCAACTTCTCATGGCCATAACTCTCTAACCGTGAGGAGTTATGTGACATTCCACATACCATCGGAAATGGAATGACAAGAAATATCCATCTAGGATAGTTTCACTGACAAATTCACTAGCTTTCATCTCATTATTCCAGAAATAAGCATGGGTTCTCTAATCATAATTCTAGGATAACTCAATCCGCAAAGCGTCTTCCCGTGAGGGATTTCACCATAAGGGGACCACTTTGGAGTTCATCCATTTCTACTTATTATCAACCATGACAAGACAATAATGATTCATCGTTACATCAAACAATCTTGGGTCCATTACCCAACCTTTATGCTATGGGGCTTTATTCAAGGGTTGACATCAATGACACCCAACCTTAATCAACAATCTCCCCCTTTGGAATTGATGGAAACACTATGATGCAATACTGAAATCATATCACTCATGCTCCACCTAGAACCATGCCTTTGTCCTCTGCATATGATAAATCTCTCCTCCTTTGTCATCAATGGCAAAGGTATCTTTCCATCCGGGGTTGCTCCCCCTAACTGAATTGTCCTCTTATGGTGCTTCCTCGTGTAAATCTAAGACATATAAGATAAGAATTCAAAAAGCATTCATTTTGGAGTAGAAATAACTCCAAGTCTTTGGCGAAGATATTCAAAGGATTCTTGTGGAAGTGGTTTTGTGAAGATGTCTGCCACTTGTTATTTTGTGCCCACATACTCAACTCTGATGTTCTTTTCTACAACCTGCTCCCGTAGAAAGTGATAATTTATTTGAATGTGCTTCATCTTAGAGTGCATCATTAGGTTCTTCGAGATACTGATGGCACTTGTATTATCACAATAGATTGGAATGGGCTCATCATATGCAACCTGTATATATGTCAGAGTTTGTTTCATCCAAAGAACCTGTGTATAACATGATGTTGCTACAATATACTCTTCCTTGGATGTAGATAAAGATACTGATGATTGTTTCTTTCTTATCCATGATACTAAACACTCACCCAAGTAGAACGTTGCTCCACTGGTGCTTCGTCGGTCATCAATACAACCTGCCCAATCTGCATATATGTAGGCAATAAGTGATATATCATTTCCTTTTGGATACCATAATCCAAACTCTTTTGTTCCTTTGAAATATCTGAAAATCCTCTTCACTTCTAACACATGTGACTCCTTTGGTGCTTCTTGAAATCGTGCCACATTTCCAACTGTCTACATTACATCTGGTATAGATTTTGTCACATATAGTAGGTTTCCAATCATTGACCTATATTGCCTCTGATCTATAGACTTTGAATCATCATATTTTCTCAACTTGCAACTGGTTTGCATGGGAGTGATAACTGGTTTGCAATATTCCATTCTAAACCTCTTTAGCATTTCTCTGATATAGTTGGTTTGAGAAATAAAAATTCCTTGGTTGCTTTGATGTATCTGAAGTCCCAAAAAGAAAGATAGTTCTCCAGGTAATGACATTTCAAATTCATTCTACATATCTTTTGAAACTTTATGGCTTAACCTATCATCATCACTACCAAAAATAATATCATCAACATAAACTTCAATTAATAAAATATTACCTTCACTTACCTTGATGTAGAGGTTGTTGTCTACACTTCCTTTTCTGAACCCTACCTACTGCAGATACTTATCAAGTATAGAGTACCATGCTCTAGGAGCCTGTTTTAGACCATACAAGGCCTTCTTTAATTTACACACATAATCTACGTTCTTTAACAACTGAAATCCTTCTAGTTGTTCAATGTAGACTTCTTCTTCAAGTTCCCCAATTAGAAAAGATGATTTTATGTTCATATGATATACTTTAACATTTTTGGAGCATGCAGAGGCTAAAAAAAATTAGATTGCTTCCATTCTGGCAACTGGGGCAAATGTCTCTTCAAAGTCAATTTATTCAATCTGTTCATATCCTTTACATACCAATCTAGCTTTGTTCCTTGTAACTTGTCCATATTCATTTAATTTATTCCTGAAAACCCATTTTGTGTCGATCACATTCTTATTCTTTGGTCTTGGAACCAGTTCTCAAGTGTCATTTTTCTCTATTTGATTCAATTCTTCATTCATGGCCTTATTCCAAAATTCATCGTTGTTGGCTTCTTCAAAACAGTTTGGTTCAATTATAGATAAGAGTGCTAGGTGTGTTTGTTCTGGTGAACGAATTTTTCTTCTAGTCTCAACTCATGCATCTTTGTTTCCAATAACCTGATCTGAAGGATGATTCTTTTGAACTCATTTGTTAGGTGTCTTTAGAGATACTTGTTGAACTTTCTCTTCTGTTTCTGTCGGATTCTCTTCATCTTCCTCTTCTACTTTATCTTCTGTTTCTTCTTCTTCGAAAATTTGTTCCATTGATTTGTTTTCTTCTTCCTTTGATTCTGGTCCGCCTGTTTCATCAATTGTTACGTTGATGATTTCCAAAACTTTGTTCAATCTTAGATTGTAACACTTGTATGCTTTCCTTGTACTTGAGTGACCAACAAGTACTCATTTGTCCACACGAAGGTCAAAATTTCTCATTCTTCCATATTCTCTTTTGATGTAGCATTTGTTTCCAAAAACTCTGAAGTGCTTCACATTTGCTGGTCTTCCTTTCCATATCTCGTAAGGAGTTTTATCAGTGTTGTTTCTAAGCATTACTCTGTTTTGAATGTGAACTTTTGTATGCACTGCCTGTGTCCAAAATATATCTATCAATTTTGAATCCATTAGCATTGTTCGAGCCATTTCTTTTATTGTCTTGTTCTTTCTTTCAACAACTCCATTCTGTTGAGGTGTCCTAGAAACAGAGAATTTCGTTTTTATTCCATGACTGCTGAAGTAGTCCATAAATTCCTTTGAAGTGAACTCTCCTCCATTATCATATCTCAAGCATTTGATTCTTGAATCTATCTCATTTTCAACAATTTCCTTGTAGATCTTGAAGTTTTCAAAAGATTCCGACTTGTTCTTGAGAAAGAAAACTACAGTCATTCTTGTATAATCATCAACTAATAACATAAAGTATCTCTCACTTTTTAAGCCCTTTGTTGTAGTTGGTCCAACTAGATCAGTATGCACAATTTCCAGTAGTCTTGTTGTTGAATATTCCTTTGATTTGAACTTGGTCTTTGTTTGCTTTCCTTGTTAACAATGCTTGCATAAAGTGTTTGTTGGTTTCGTGATTTGGGGCATTTCTCTGACTGCTTCTCTTTTTCTAACTTTGAAAGGGATATCAAAATGCATGTGACCCATTCTTCTGTGTCATAGACAACTTTCATCTTCCTTTCCTAGACAACACTTTTCATTTCCAATTTCACTTAACACATATATGTTGTTTGAAGTTCTTGCAGCTATATCGACCAATTTCCCTGAACCTTCTCTTCTTATCTCACACTTTTGTGAATCAAAAGTAACTTTATGACCTTGGTCATAGATTTGACTCACACTTAGAATATTATGTTTCATATCTTCTACCAGTAGAACATTTTATGCCTTTTTATTTTTGTTCCCAATTCGAACTTTGTCTTCTCCAATGATTTTGGCTGAATTATCATTTCCGAAGGAGACTAGTCCATTTATTTCCTTTCACAATGTAAGAAATTTGTCTCTCTTACCTGTCATGTGCTTTGAACACCCACTGTCAACATACCAACCGTGTTTCTTCTTCTTAGCTTGTAGAGCGACTTTGTATTCTTCATTGATATACTGAACTTACTTTCTTATCCATGTCGTTTTATGAGGTTCTTGTCTGTGAATATTGTTATTATGTTGAGGTTCTTTAGGATGGACTGTCATCCTGCAATTTTTGGCCACGTGTCCAAAATTGTTACATTTGTAACATTCCACTTCAGTGCTCAAAGATTCAAACCTGTTGTAACTTCTTCTTTTTGTTTCACTAGGTCTTCTTGAGTAACCCCTTTGTGTATGACTCTCAAAGTTGTTATTGTTTCTATTGTTAGCTATGCAATTCACATATTTATGTCCAAAATTATTACATGAATAACATAAACCAAAAAATATAGTTTGATACCTGAGAGTTGAAGATCTTCTGAAAGACGGTGCTCTTATGAATCCTTCTTCTTCTTGAGGCCTATCTATCTGTTGTTGATTATGAAATCTGAATCTTCTCGATGGAGGAGTGTCCCTGTAATCTTCCTTGTACATCTTCCTATCCCCTTTGATTATTTCTACATAGATTTTTCGATTTGTTTCTTGCTCTGTTGTTTTGGAGATTGATCCCTTTTATGTCTTATTATATCTAAGTCCAGACTTTTCAAGATGATATTTTTGACTGCTGATAATGTCATCCAAAACTTTTGAGCTATTCTGCATATTTTTCTTTTGAATATCCTTTCTTAGTGTGGCAATCTCTCCTTCCAAGTTTCCAATGATCTTGTCCTTTTCTTCTAGTTGTTCTTTGAGTGCTTCTTCAATTCTTTTATCTTCTTCTATTTGAACCTTCAATCTTGTGATCATTTGTTCTAGTTCTCGAGTGTCCTTTTTCTTGCCTAGTTTTGTTTGTAGTTTCTTGTTTTTCTTCTTTTCTCTTCTGATAACTTCTATGGCACACATTAATTATTCTAGATAGCCAACTTCCACCTCTTCAATTTCGTCTTCGACTTCTTCAAATCCTTATTCGGCTTCTTCATATTCTTCTTCAGAGTCTTCTTTGTCAAAATCTTTTACTTCCATGAATAGAACTCTTCCTGTCTCAATGTCACTGATTTCATCTTCATCTGATGATGAGATGTCTTCTTTGATGCATAAGTTTTTCTTGAAATCTTTCTATGTAGNGTTGTTCTTTGAGTGCTTCTTCAATTCTTTTATCTTCTTCTATTTGAACCTTCAATTTTGTGATCATTTGTTCTAGTTCTCGAGTGTCCTTTTTCTTGTCTAGTTTTTCTTGTAGTTTCTTGTTTTTCTTCTTTTCTCTTCTGATAACTTCTATGGCACACATTAATTATTCTAGATAGTCAACTTCCGCCTCTTCAATTTCGTCTTCGACTTCTTCGTATCCTTATTCGGCTTCTTCATATTCTTCTTCAGAGTCTTCTTTGTCAAAATCTTTTACTGCCATGAATAGAACTCTTCATGTCTCAATGTCACTGATTTCATCTTCATCTGATGATGAGATGTCTTCTTTGATGCATAAGTTTTTTTTGAAATCTTTCTTTGTAGTACTTTTTCCTTTATATGTGTGTTTTCCTTTTGAGTAACCTTCATCATTTCTCTTTTTCTTATGAGGACATTTGTTATCAAAATGACCAATACCATCACAATTAAAATAAATTAAAGGAATCTTACCTCTATACCTACCATTGGTTCCCTTGTTCAATCTTTTGACGAATTTGGCCACTTCTTCATCATCTTCCGAGACGTCGTTGCTGCTGCTATATTCTTCTTGTTCCTTTTTCTTTTTCTTTGATCTTTTGGATGATTTGAAGGTTGCTTCTTTTACATCTAGATTTTCCTGTTTAGTTCTCATTTCATATGCTGTAAATATTCCATGCAGTTCTTCCATGCTTATTGAGGTCAGATCCGATCTTTCTTCTAGTGTTGATATCTTAGGGTTGAATCTCATAAGAAGAGATCTTAGTACCTTTTGAACAATTACGGATTCTTCAATTTATTCTCCCAGTCCTATGATTGCATTTAATGTTTCGTCAACACTTAAGAAGTACGCTACAATATTCTCATCTTCCTTCATTTTTAGTTGTTCGAACTGACCTCTGTAAGTTTGAAGTTTTGCTGCTTTAACTTTTGTATCTCCTTCATAAATATTTTGAAGCTTGTCCCAAATCTCTTTGGCGGATTTACAATGTGCAACTTTGGTGAATATTGTTTCACTAAGACCATTCAAAAGTGCATTTGTAGCTTTGCAATTATTCTGACCAATTTTCACTGCTTTGTCATTTGTTGGTGGAACTGTTGGTACTGTGTATCCATATACAATTGATTTCCAAATTTCAAACCC
>JASDQU010586549.1:0-20413 GCA_032191745.1 Picea mariana | reverse complement strand
ACTCTGTAATAGACCTGGTGTATATGATCACATACCTGCAAACCTTCCTTAATTTTAACAACAAGAGACTAGCATTTTCATCAAACGTTTTTTTAGTCTCACAAAACTAGTTTTGGATTAGTCAACAACCCTAACTTGAAATAATCATAACTTTGTACCTATATTGAATAAATATATGAAACTGGTACACAATGTTCTTCAATGCGTTTTATGCAATTCCTCTAAGTTTCACTACTTGGAACCTCTCAGAAAAGGATTTATGGAAAAAATGGCACACCTTGCTAAATTCTGGCTTATTCTAGAGAGCAACCTTGTAGAGCGTGCCTCACATGAAATGTTTGTTGAATTGACCTAAAAATGTTACACAACATACTAAATATTGTACTCTAACCAACACATTTTTTATTACTAAATTTGGATCTGTTATGAAGAAGTTATGATGTTTTTACCCGAAACACCTATTTTTGACTAGTTTCATGACTAGCCACAAACCCTATTTTCCACGGAGTGTAAATCCAAAAATACAATGACCCACAAGATGAATTTTTTACCATAGATACTTGGATATGTTTCCTCAATGGAATAGAAATTTCGCGGTCTGATTCATTCTAGAAAAAAAAAATTATTGCGAAAATGGTGAGATGACCTGAAAAAAACATACCTTAGAAAGCATCATCAAAAGAATTTATCCTTCCTTGAATTCCGGCCATCTTTTCTTCACTTTCCTTAGAAATTAGGCTTATATATCCTTTGGTTACCTCAGAAACCTATAGGTATTCAATATGCTCAAGTGTGTCTTAAATGAGAGATACTTGCCTCTTATTTATACTCTCCAAGTAGCTTCCTTAAAAACATCTTCTAGGTCACTTTGCCCACTTTCCCTATTTTAGGGTCAACCCACTTCTAATTTCTCCATTAAATTTATTATTGAATTAATTTATTTTGTATTCACTTTGAATTATAGTGCACTCATCACTTCACTTTATTATTTACCTTTTAAAATCTCTTAAACCACTTTGACTACTTGACCTTTTGGGGCTTCTAGATGACATATGAGGGTCCTCCAACTTCGTAAGGCCATAACTCGCATACCGTGAGGAGTTATGTGACGTTCCACGTACCACCAAAAATGGAATGACATGTACTATCCATATAGAATAGTATTACCTAAAAATATATAAAAACGTATACCATTATCCATCAAACAAACTTGGGTACATTACCCAAACCTGGGTTCTCCAACTTCTCATGACCATAACTCTCTAACCATGAGGAGTTATGTGACATTCCACATACCATCGGAAATGGCATGACAAGAACTATCCATCTAGGATAGTTTCACTGACAAATTTTTTGGCGTTCATCTCATTATTCCACAAATAAACATGGGTTCTCTAACCATACTTCTAGGATAACTCAGTCCGCAAAGCATCTTCCTATGAGGGATTTCACCATAAGGGGACCACTTTGAAGTTCATCCATTTCTACTTATTATCAACCATGACAATACAATAACAAGTCATCTTTACATCAAACAATCTTGGGTCCATTACCCAACCTTTTTGCTATGGGGCTTTCTTCAAGGGTTGACATCAATGACAACCAACCTTAATCAACAGTTACAAGATATAATTTATGTTGACTTTCAAACAAAATGAGTTCAATATTCATTTATTGTGTTTGAAATTTCATAAGCTTAAAAGAAATACAAAAGGAATTACGTACTGGGAAGCGTTGGAGTATTGAATTGAGAAACAATCTCTTAGCTACAGAGAAGACATCAATGCTTAGGCTTGCATCACATAGTGTTGATGACTGCAAACATATATGGCTTCAACCTTTTCCTAGTGGATGATATGGGTATGGCTCACATTTACAAATATGGTTTCAGTCACTAGGGTATGACCAAAAGGTGTTTGAATTCCTACCAAAAGCAACATTGAAGCAATGTGTTTGCAATGACTTTTCTTCTCCCAAACAAGATTTAACATTTCGCATGTATGTTGAAGGGGATTTCTCTATTTCTCTATTTTACCTAGGATGGATTGAATTTGCATTTCCTCTAATTTAATTTGTGTCTCATTCAACATTTTTTTTCTCTCTTTCATGTTCAACCAGAACTTGAACAACATTAGCAAAGTTACCAACTTAACAAGAACTCTCTAAAGTTTCTGTTTTTTCATCGTGGCTATTTTTAAACCCATTTGAAAAAGTGGTGCTACCGATAGCATCCTTTTTTTAGAAGTGGTTAAAATTGTGACTTGTTTGAAATCACAGCCTTGAGATTCTAGAGAGAACCCTGAAATTGACCCTTGAATCGAAAAGTGATGCTCCTAGTAACACCATTTTGTTTTAGTTAAAACTATGACCTAATTGACCCTTGAAACAAAACTGATGTTATTAGTAGCACCACTATTTTTGGGGGGAGTCAAAACTATGAACTAATTGAAATAAAGACCTTGATTACTCGCACCACCTCAAATAAAACACTAAAAAATGACTCTTAAATCTAAATGTGTTATCAATTGATAAATTATTTACTAATTAATTTTATTTTTTTAATAATTTACATTAAGAAAATAATTACATTGGAAAAAAATAATCTCATAAACAAATTCTTAATTAAATTGGAAAAAAGAAACACCCCTAAACGAATTCTTTCTACTTTTGGTATATATATATGTTAGAAATAAAGAAAAAAAAATGAATTAATTTTTTTTAATCAAAAAATTCAAAAATGAATTAAAGAGTAATTTTTTTTTCAAAATTATAAAAAAAATTAAGAAAATAAAGAAAAAAACCTACTTAAAACTCTAAATTTAAGAGACAAAAGTTGAAAAAGAAAAACGTAAAAATGCAAATCTGTTTATAAAAAATTTAAAAGACAACTTAAAAAAAAAAAAAGTATCTTTTTTATTTTTAATTTTAAAATTATAAGCATGAATCCGAAACATAAAAAAATTATTGAACTAAACTATACTAAAACTTAAAAAAACAACAAACTTTAAATAAAAATTATAATAAAAAACATACAATATTATAATTAAAAAACATTTTTAAAAAATTGGCAATAATAAAATTAAATTAAAATTTATAAAACCTATATTCAAATTTAAAAACTAGAACTAAAACTAATTTAAAAAAAAAAAATTAAACTACAACTATAACATAAAAGACTCAATATAGGAACCTCATATAGGGTCTGTGGGTTGTCTCTACAATGTCTAAGATGAATGTGGCCGGAAATGTTTGTCTAATACGTCCAAAGCTTCAACAGTTAATACCCACAAGATGATAAGATTGTGTTGCACTAGAAAATTGACTTCTCCTTCTAGAAAATGGGTTTTTCCACCAGAAGTTTGTTGCAACAGTAAACAAGGTCGATTGTGGTAAGAGGATTGCCCCCAACAATAGTATTTTGGTCTCTAATTGAAGTAATATGCCCCAATAGCAAGTATCTTCATCCAACCTCAAGGAATAGGGTCCAACTTCCAAGAGAATGTGCCCATCCTTCAAGGAAAGTTCCCAGCAAGCAAATAAAGCACCCAACTATTGAAATATTGTAACTTTGAAGAATATTCTAATTATATTTGAGTTATTATCTTATATATCAAATCCCCTTTTACAGATTGATCGTTTCGGGTCTTGTATAAGATCAAATCCCCTTTTGCGGATTGATCATGTTGGGTTTTGTATAAGATCAAATCCCCTTTTGTGGATTGTTCAAACCATATTTATATGGTGGTATTTGTAAATTTGGCCCCTGGTGTTTATAAACTGGTTTTAACCACTTCTGGAATAAGTCAAACCTACCATGTGAAGAGACATAACCTCAACGCCTCCTCAACTAGTATTTACATGTGAGGATGGTGCCTCACTCACACTCACTCATCTTGTGTGCATATCTTGAAGGCAGTTGCAGTTGCAGGAAGAAGGAGAAGAGAGGCACATGCTCAATCTTGGTTTATCTTTGGTGGTTTGGTCTTAGTCTTGGAAATAATCTATTAATGAGGAATTTTTTTTGGGTTTTCTCCCCCATGAGGGTTTCCTAGGATAAAATGTTGCGTACCTTGTGATTTTGTTTCTTTCAGTGATCCTCCTTATGATGTTGTTTTGGAAATGCATTGAATGCTCATGTAATTTGGAATTAATCTAATAAAAACAGTAAAAACTTAACATGGTATCAAATCTTGACTGAATAGAGCATCTTTCACTAGGTATAAAAAATGTCATTGTTGTCGTACAAGAAAATTAGGGATTTTTACTGAAGGTTCTATTTCTGACATACGCTAGTTCACAAGAATATAGATGCATATCAAAATAATCTTTAAAGGTTCTATTTCTGGCATACGCCAGTTCACATCTGGCTCATGTTCTTGAGGGATAACACAAGTATTATCAGCCTTAGACTCTCTCTATCCTGATGTCCCTAATGAGACCTCAAGGATCTTATTTATACTAAAACTACTAGGTTGTCGGTTGACTAAAACTGGCAACTGCCTATCATAAATAAAGATTCATTTCAAGTGGATGGGGCAACTGGTGGACTCCGGTTGTTGTCTCATCCCTCCGAGGCTCGGCCATACAGGGACCCATACCAACTTTATGGAAAGACTTGACATAAAGTAAAAATAGTGACACAAAGTGGAGTTCAGCTGGAACCCAGGGAACAGACAGGACACCACTGTCAGGCCGTTAGACATGAATAGAATCTAATTATTACAAGATTGGATGGTCCATCATGATTCCATGTTATTGATTATGTTATGTTCGGTGATAGAATCAAATGAGTCACCACTATCATTAATGTCGTAATTGAAATGACTACTTGGTGGTGAACCAAAGTAATCTGAGAAAGGTGGTAAACCATTGAAACACTTGTAGAAAGGTGAACCTTGCATAGTAGAAATTAAGTCTTCTTCTAGAACACAAAGATCTCCATAGTAATCACTAAAGACTTTATAACCCTGGGGAGATGGTGGTTCAGAATGGTCATAAAGTAGTTCGTTGCCTTGGAAAGATAGGTTGAAGACGAACCAGGCATTATAACGAGCAGCTTCCTCTACTTCTGATCGTAACCAATATTTGAAAGCATCTTTAATACTTCCAAAAAATAAGACGTCTCGTGGACAGTATTTCCAGAGTAGGATTAATAACCAACCAGACCACCATATCTGATTTTCCTTGAAAGTTTCACAATCAAACAAGATCCAACAGGAACCAGCAAATCTGGCTTGGATCATAATAGCACAATAATCCTCAAAAGTAATACAAGGAGTATATAGATATATGTATCTTTGTCCTTGCATAAGACCTCGTGTAATAGTTCCTCTAGACAATTTATGGCTTTGTACAAAGTAGCTATGATTAGGAATACAATGATTATTGGCTTGTATCCATTTTTCTAGGATATTCTTACAAAGAGGACTGGATTTTATACAATATTGTAGGCATTCAAAATAGTAGCAATATTTACATTTGTCACAAATCAGGACCCATTTGAATCCTGTTGGTGCATCTGGAGCTGTCAAGGAGGATGAAGCCATTTGTTGATTTCTCTTATAGTAGGGGTTGCTTCTCTAGTAAGCAGATCTGCAATGCAATTTTCTTTCCCTAGCTTATAATGAATATCAAAGTCAAAACCATCAAGCCATAAACTCCATATTAAGATCATGTTATTACCCTGTTCCAAGAGATGTTTATTAGTTAACATACCTTTCATATGTTTTAAATCAGTTCTTACAATAAAATGAACAGGCTTTAAGAATAGTCTAAATTTCTTTATCCCATTTTTAACAGCAAGTATTTATTTGTGAGATGAGGGATATTTAGACTCTGTGTCTGAGAAACATCCAAATGTGTATATGAAAACTTCTTCTAGCTTTGGGCCATTCTTTTGCAATAGAATTGTTGCCCATGTTTCATTTGATGCATCGGTTTCAAGTATCAATTGCAACGTAACATCTGGGAGGTGTAGTCTTGGCAAATCTTGGATTTTCTGCTTTATAATTTGCACAGCTGCAGTCATCTTGTTATTCCATGGTAAAGTCTCTTTTAATATTTTTTGTAGAATCCTTACATCCTTAGCTTGATTCTCGTAGAACTGACGGATGTAATTGAGACAACCAAGAAATCTTTGTAGCTGTTTCTGCTCCAGAATTTCATCAGGGAATTCTGAGAGTTTCTTCAGAACATTATCTTGAAGTTCAACAAATCCTCTTGATAGGATCAAACCCAGATATTCAATCTTTGTCTTTGCCAAGCATAGTTTTGATTTACTCAAAACTAGACCATGTTTGAATAGGAGATCAAATATTGCTTTAAGATGCGAATGGTGTGACCTGGCATCTAAAGAACAAACAAGCAAATCATCAATGTATACAATAAAAAAAAGTAATTACTTAAATATATCATCCATCCTTTTCTGAAATTATGATGGGGCATTTTTCAATCCGAATGGCATAACTCTCCACTGGTATTGCCCATGAGGCACAACAAATGTTTTTTTGTACCTATCTTGAGGAATAATACCAATTTGCCAGATGCCGCTCTTGAGATCGAACTTGCTGAATATATTGCATTTGCCAATCTTAGCAAATAATAGTTCTTTTGATGGAAGAGGAAATATGATAAGGAGTAGAGCTTGGTTAAGAGCTCTGTAATTTATTACCATTCTGGGTTTTCCTCTTTTCTTCTCGCTATGTTTGTTGACATAAAATGTTGGACATGCCCAAGGGCTCCTACTAGGTTCTATCAACTTTGTTTGCAATAATTCTTTGATCTCATTCTGGCAGTACTCTGCTTCTGTTGGAGACATATGATTTGCAGAGGCTTTTTGTGGCTTCGCTACATAGCCTTCTTTGTAGGGAAAACTTACAAAGTATTGCTCTCTAGTCCAAAAGGCGTCAGGATAATCAGAAGTACATTCTTTTTCTATTTTGTCTTTAATATCTTCGATTATCTCAAGACCATGTTTTTCAGCATTGTTGACAATCTTTTGTATTTGAACCAGTTTTTCTACAGACTTCTCAACTTGTGGGAGAGGTTTAGTGTTACCAATCCTAGTGTCATAGGATAAATTACTTTGAATGGATATTGTTTTACCTAAAACATTGAACTGTACAAAATTGTTACCTATAGTGAAAGACAGGCATCTATTTACAAAATCTTGACCCAAAAGAATATCTGCACCTGTGTCAAAGCAATAGAGATTTATTGGTACTTTGGCTCCTTGAACTATAATGGGAAAATATGGGGCAAAAGACTGTATTTTTATCTCAGTCTTGTTTACTGCTCTAAAAGAAATATTTATGGGCTGCCAATAGTATGAGGGAATCGCACCATACTTTTCACAAGAATTCATTGCTCCAGTGTCTAGCTATGCATCAAGAGTATAGGTCATATATCATGATACTTTAATGTCTATGGAGATGACCAGTCTATCTTCGAATCCATTTATCTGTTTAAATGTATTGGCCTCAGCAGATTGGTCAAGAGTGTCATTATCTGAATCAAACATTTCTCTTTCTCTTTGTGCATCCTTTTGTGTTCTGAGAAAGTTTAATTCTTCTTTTTCTAATTTCAAAGATTTCCATATTTCTTTAACTAATGCTTATTTTCCTTTGATTGACTCTTCTAGATCTTGGATGGTCTTTTCTAGTGAATCATCTGTATACTCTTCAACTTCTTCTATCTCTTCCAGATGTTTTTTTGTTTGTTTGAAATCAAAGCTTTTCCTATAGCTTGTATGTCTTGAGGCTGTAGGATGAGATCTATTAAAAGTTGAATCTGTAGGAGTATAATGTTGTATATTCACCATGCTTGGTTGCTGGTGTTTTGCAAGTTGAGAGTTGATGGAGGAGAGTTGAGCATTCAACCTCTTAGAACGCTGAAAGTGACCGGGGGTCAGTTGAGATAGTTTATTTTGGATTATCGATTGGCAGTGTCTCAGTGAGGGAATATCATTTTCAGGGGAAAACATTTTGATATGCAAAAAATTTAATGATTCTGAGACTGTAGAGATTTCAGAATTGTCAAAATCATAATTGAAATCGTGGGGAGAATCTGAATCATCTTCAGTTAGTGATAAATACTCACCATCTGAACAGTTAGAAACAAGTTCCCATTCTGCTGGATCATATCCTGTTTGGAATAAGTCCATTATCTTGTGTTGGAACCTTGATTTCTTCTGTAGAGGACACTGTGAAGCCCAGTGGCCAGGCTTTTTGCAGATAAAACATGTTGTTTTTGCAGCTTGTGTAGGGCTATTCCAGCGTTTGAAAAAGGCTTTCTTTGGTCCTGGTTTGTGATTGCAAAATCTCTTAGGAAACCTTTTCTTGAAAGGCTTATTTTTTTATTTGCATTTGAAACAACCACAATCTGTTTTACAGGATTCTTTCTTCCCTTGCTTTGGTTTTCAACCAAAGTGATATGTTTCTACAAACACATCGTAGATGTTGGAGTCAAACCCTAATTGTTTCTTAACTGATTTATTTGTTTGTCTTCTCAAACATTCTTTATGTAGGGTTGTGACTATATGTTCATGTAGACCTGCTAAAGAGAGTTCTTCTAAATCAATATTCAGTGTTTTGAGACGTTAACAAGATCTGGAATCTTTCCAGGCATAGCGGAAAGGTATTTTCTTAAGTAGGCTACATTGTCTAGATCTGAATCTCTATACAAAAGGTCTTGCATAGTGCACAAGAATTCAGGCAACTAGTTTATATGACACAACTTTTGACTCATAAACGTATTTGCATAATGTGTAGAGTCTATATGTTGGTTGCCATAGAATTCATGTACAACAGCTTTTATAAGCTCATCAATAGGATGATCATGATTCATTATCTTGAGCTTATCTGATTCATTGACTCTATCCCACCAGAGTCCTAGGTTTCCTGTGAAACCCCGAGTTAGCCTTAAAGCTAATTCGTTCCATGTAACATGATTTCTGAAAATCATCTTTTGTGTTTTTTCCCAAGCTTGCCATTTATGAAATATTATCATCATTTCATTTCTGGATCTACAATTGAGATTAGTCACAGGTGTTAGGTCTATATTTTCTCTACTGAAACTATCATGTTCGTGAGAATTAGTTGAGTCAAATGGAACCTTTTTGCTTGAGCCATATTTGGCATTGCATCACTTTTCCCATGCAGTTTGGAAGTGATTTCCTCCTGTGTCATTATTTGAAGATCTAGGTGCATTTGAACTTTCAGCCTCATCAATTCCTTTGATGAAAGGTACTGGAATGTCGCTAGGAATTTTGGAGACCCGATTCTCACAAAAGTGTTACCCATATTCATGATTTTACCCATTTGTCTTAAAGGGTATTTGCAAGAGCCGAAAAAATGTTGCTAGGAATTTTGGAGACCCGATTCTCACAAAAGTGTTACCCATATTCATGATTTTACCCATTAGTTTTAAAGGGTATTTGCAAGAGAAAGGATCTTTTGTCTAAACAACAATAATAGATCCATAGGGATCTCAAATCCAGCAAATTCAAAGGAATAATGCACCCCAAGTTTGATTATTTTGATATGCATCTATTTGTTATGACAGTATTTTCATCTTATGAACCTCTAGGTTATATGTTGTGTTATGACCATCATACTAACCATTGGTCAAAATTAAAGTCAAGGTATTAGATTGATTAAAGTTAAGATTATAGAGTTTATTCTCTAACTTAGATTTATGTCAAGAAAGCATATTATCTTAGTACATAGGATAGGTTGAAGAGAATACTTGTCATCTTGAGTGAAGGGGACTTGGAAGAAAAGAAACAAACACTCATTGTTCAGGAAAAGACTCCAGGTTCTAGGTTTGATTGATTAAGTTGATAAGATTCAAATTTGCACATGTCAAGTTTGATAACTACCTCACTACAAGTAAACACTATAGTTGAGATATCAATATTTGAAAAGTTTTATACTTGGTAGCATGTGAGTATTATTGAGATAAAAGCTTATTGTAATAATTTACCATATATAACTAACATCTCCTCTAGAGAAACTTCTTGTTTTGTTTCCAGGTTACCATGGAGGAATGATTGATCTCAACTAGAAGAGTGTTTCTCTCATTTCTTATTATTGTATTTATTACTTTTGACCCTTTTTTCAGTCAAGTCACAAGTGATAGCTCTGAAGGAGATACTGTGACAATTGTTCTTTCTATTTTTTTATTATTATTATAAAGAGTGTTATCCTTGTATGTTGTTTCTCCCTTGTTTTTCTTGTTTCCACAGGTGATAACCATGAGGAAGATATAGTGACGCTTGCAGGAGGAAACATATTATATGAGACATGAAGCAGACTATCCAAGTTGTATACATGATTGTATACATCTATGTACCAAAGAAGATGAAGAAGAAGCTAATTTTGAGATACAAAGTATCTCATATGGACATTGATTGTAATGAGAAAAAGTCTTCAAAGATGACTGAACATTAGAATAGAACTCACAATATACTTGGTTAATAGATAATGAATCCACCTTGACAAGAAGCAAAATTTGTTTGAAGTCTGACTCATCTTTTCATATTAAGACTTGGTATTCAACACCAAGTATGTCCTGAAGAGACTATGAATTTTTTGTAGACTTGGAAGAAATCAAGACTCAAAGTAAGCCTAGCCTTAGAAAGGATCAGATGGGAAAAAGAGACATCTTTCAGGACTGGCAGACAGATGCCATGAGTTGAGAAGACTATATCGTAGCTTCAGATATCCCTAGGAGACATGAAATCTCCTGAGAAGATTCCCTTGTTTCAGTGACAAAGGAGGAATCCAGTAAGAAGGATTGTGATACGATTTTTTTTTACCTTGAGACCAGAAGGGAAGTCAATGGTGACTTCCAATATTGATCTAAATAGATCAATCATGTTGCAGATGACAATATAAAGATCTACAAATCCAGATTTGTGTCCATAGGACTCTCTCAGTAAGAGGGAGAAGACTATGACGAGACACTTTCTCCAATAATCAGAAGAAGTATATATAGAACAAACATGATTCATTAAAATAATCTGACACAATATGAGATTCATAGGGAGCAAGTATGAAAATCCCTGTATTTGAGATTGAATTATCTCCAGTGTTAGTTGGTGCAGTACATGAGTTGGGCCATGGAGACATGACTACAATAGAAGATTGAGTTACCTCTAGGGAAAGAGGATAAGCTACCCTTGGTGTCAATTATGAATCCACTCTCAATTTTAGATGAAGAAACTGCCATGATAGAGTAGAAGAGATACTCCCAAAGTTTAGAAGCCACAATAAGAATGAAGGATTTATTCTTAGCTTCAGAGCAGCTGCAGGAGAAGAGTCCCGGTTCTTGAAGGAATAGTTGCAGAAAAAGTAGAGGACATACACTCAGGCAGTGAAACAGATAATGCTTTGCAGAAAGAAGATATAGCTAGCACATGATTGTGCAAATAAAGTTGCAGCTGAGCAAGTGTACCAGGTTGGTACAATGTGATGTGAAAATTTGGTTTCTAAATACAGGATAGGAAGACTCATGTCTGCAAGTTGAAGCAAGCTCCAAGAGCTTGGAGAAGAAAAGTTCATCACAAATTGCAAGAGGAAGCTCGTTGCAGAATTTGAGTTGAAAGACCTAGGATGATGCATTATTTCTTATCTCTTGAAGTTTGGCAGAGGACGGAGAAGATATTCCTTAACCAAGGGAAGTATACAATTGAAATATTGAAGAGATTTGCCATGTTAGAATGTAAATCCATGAACACACCCACAAAAATGAATTTGAAGCTCATGGTTGATACTTCGTCAAAGTTGGTTGATGCTACTTTATACAGACAAATTATTGGATTGTTAATGTATCTGACAAATACCAGACCATATATATGTTTTTTTGTGAACACCTTGAGTTAGTATCTGGTGGATCCCATATGTGTTCACCTTGTAGCTACAAAACAGGTGATGAGATACCTTAAGGGTATGTTGGATTATGGTCTCTATTATATTGGAGATCATGACTTCAGATTGTATGGTTATACTAATTCATATTGGGCTGGAAGTGCTTCAGACAGGAAGAGCACTTCAAGATGTTTTTTCAGTTCTTGGTTAGCCATGACTTCATGGAAGAGAAGGAAGCAATCTAGTATTTCTCTCAACATGGCAGAAGCAGAGTACATTGTAGCATGCTCGGCCAATTGTGAATCCATATGGCTTCTGAAGTTGTTGACAGGTCTATTTGATCTGGAGATGGAAGCCATTGTGTTTCTATGTGATAACTAGAGTTGTATAAAGATGACAGAGAACCCAATTTTCCATGATAAGTCGAAGCATATAGATATTTGTATCACTACATTCATGATATGGTGCAGAGGGGAGTTGTAAAGCTCCAATATGTTGGCACAGATGAGAAGGTTGCAAATGTGTTGACCAAGCCTATGTCTCGTGTGAAGTTAGAGTACTTCCGAGACAAGATTGGTGTAGTCTGAAAGGACCTCCCTCGAAAGGGGGAGTGATGTTGATGATACTATGGTATCCTTACCAACAATAGGTAGCTCCATTAGGATTTTATATCCTAGGGGATTGATCATCCCTGGGAAGATCCCGAAGGTCCGGTAAGGACGGTCTGTCATAGTACTTGTGCATGTATATGCCATATGTGGTCAATAGTGGTAGCTCTGTTAGGATTGTATATCCTATGGAAAATTATGATTCCCAGGCAGATCTCGAAGGTCTTGTAAGGACGGTCTATTAGAGTACCACATCGTAGCTTGTTAGGATTTTATATCCTAGGGAATCCTATGATTCCTAGGCAGATCCTGAAGGTTCGATAAGGACGGTCTGTCAGAGTACCACAAATGTTGTTGTTGATACACCTACCTCATTTTGTTGCCACAAGTTAATGATGTTGTTCCAGCTTCGTGTTGTCGATGTTGATGTTTCAACTTCGTGTTGTCAATGTTGATGTTTCAACTTTGTGTTGTTGATGATGTTGTTATTCCAACCTCGTGTTGTGGATGATGTTTTTGTTCTAGCTTCGTGCTATTGATGTTGATGTTTCAGCTTCATGTTGTTGATGATTATGATGATATTATTCCAGCTCCATGTTGTAAGCAATGATGATATTGATGATGATAAAAACTTCTGATGATTTATAGATGTGGCAGTCAGTGTTCCAGATGTTGATGATGGTGTTTCCCTCTCTTTCTCTTGATGATGTTGTATTGGGTCATGTCAGTAGATTACCCTTCTCGTTAAGGGGGAGTGTTGAAATATTGTAACTTCAAAGAATATTCTAATTATATTTGATTTATTATCTTACAGATCAAATCCCCTTTTGCGGATTGATCATGTCGAGTCTTGTATAAGATCAAATCCCCTTTTGTGGATTGGTCAAACCATATTTATATGGTGGTATTTGTAAAGTCGGCCCCTAGTGTTTATAATGTGGTTTTAACCACTTCTAGAAGAAGTCGGCCCTACCATGTGAAGATACATAACCCTAGCACCTCCTCAACTAGTATTTATATGTGAGGAAGGTGCCTCACTCACACTCACTCATCTTGTGCGCATATCTTGAAGGCAGTTGCAGTTGCAGGAGGAAGGAGAAGAGAGGCACATGCTCAGTCTTGGTTTATCTTTGGTGGTTTGGTCTTAGTCTTGGCATTGTATTGGCAACAATCTATTATTGAGGAATTTTTGTTGGTTTTTCTCCGCCATGAGGGTTTCCCAGGAGAAAATGTTGTGTACCTTATAATTGTGTTTCTTTCAGTGATCCTCCTTATGTTGTTATTTTGGAAATGTATTGAATGCTCATGTAATTTGGAATTAATCTACTAACAACAGTAAAGTCTTAACACCAACAAGTGAAAATCGCCCCTTCCAATCAATAATACGACCCCATTGGTCACTAAAATTGCCCAACAAAGTGGAGAAATCAGCCTCTACAAAGAAAAACGTCGGACCTCAAGAAACCCAGCCACCAGAATGAAAACTTAACCTCGAATAAGGAAAAATTTACTGCCCAAAGATTAAATATTGATCCAAATGAAGCACACTGAAGAAATATGGATGATCTCACCATTGAATTCAATCTTCCAAACTCTTCAAGGTTTTTGTACCAAGAACCAAAGCCACAAGAGCTTTCTCAATTTCACTTTAGAAAAATACAATTGCATAATGGTAGAAAGGGCACCCTCATTCTTCTTTTATCTCTTCGTTGACCCTTTTGGGACCCTTTTACCCTTTTAATAAACTAAAGTGACTTTATAAACTTTAAGTCACTTAAAACACCCCTTTTTATAACTCTTTTTAATGTCGGAAAGTGATTAATTGGATTTTAAGACATTCGGACGTTGGAAATCCCTTTTCTCATCATCCCAAACTTTAGATCTTCTCATCCTGATTCCAACGAGCTATTACACGAAGGATCCCCTTAGATAATATGATCTGAATAATACCTTTAGTGTATTTAATTAATGTATGTTCAATAATAACCCAAAATTAAAGAAATCATCGGAATGCCGCGAAACCAAGATCGAACTGTGCGAAAATTATCCTAATGATGAAATATGGCGAATGGACTAGCTTGGGCCCCATATAATTCCTCCAAATTTCCCGAGCTCGTTGTTAACCTCATTTTTTTCTTCTCGTCAGGCTGACATAAACTAACAAGGTTGCCTCTAACTATAGAGAAGGAGAGTACAAAAATGGAGACATCATAGTAACATTCCATTATTAAATGCTAGACATGAGCAAAATGCACTTTAGTTTTAAGAAACTTAAGTGAAAATTGTCTCTATATTAACTTTTCTTCTTCATATTTTTTGTTAATCATAAATATGTTAAAACATAAAAAGTATTTTATTAAGATGATAGAAACACTAGATTTTGAATCACTCCTAAAAATCCTTACAATATGTAAAAGCTAAGATAGCTACCAAAATGAGACGAACAAAAAAAATAACTGCAAGGTTTAACTCTTTGAAATGTTACATTCCCTATTCCCTATTTTTTGAAGTAGAAAATTTACTTATTATAATAATCTCACTAAAAATACAATATTTAAATCACCAAAAATTTACTACTTTGTACTCATACTCAATAATTCAAAATATACAAGTCAAATCCACAACAACATGTTAAATTACTTACACCATTCCATTTCAACTTCGTTAATAAAATGTTAAAACATGGTTTATAACAAAAGCTAAAGTTACATAACTCTAAAATCCATTAGTTTGCTATTCGAATACATTGCCACGTGTAAAATAAGCCTCCTTCATTTCAAGCAGCTTTCAGTGTCCTGTAGGTGATCTACAATACCGACACCATCTTCATTTCCTTCCTTCGCAAGCAAAAGCTGATTTTTTTCTTCAGGTTTTCTGTCATTTACAGAAGACTCTAGATTATTTTCCTGTGTAGAATCTCCGCTCTCAGGCGTTTTTCCTGACGTCTGTCCTTCGTCTTCATCTTCTTTCTCTTGTATAGCTTCAGATTGGGGTGGAGAACCTGAGTCTGCAAATATAGCGGAGGTTTGATTTGATAATGGTGGCTCCATAACAAAGACTTGCGGCAATTCTGGTTTTCTCTCTTTCAGCAATTCCGGTTCTTTCTCTTCCAGCATTTCCGTTGATCTTTGCGCAGATGCACTGGGCTCTGGATCCTGACTCGAGTCTTCTTGTTCTACGGGATTCGACCTCTTGTCTTTTGACTTTACAGACTGATCTACAACATGCAGTTCTCCACGGCCATGAACCTCGAGTGTAGGCGGTGCCTGATTCTGCTGGTCGAGAATCTGAACGAGAGGCAGGTAGACACGCAACGCTTCACTCTTAAACTTGGCAGTGATGCCATCGAATTTCAGATTCTCTCGGACGTCAATAACCTTTCTGAATCTATGCCCCTGCCTCTGCATTTTCTGTAATCTCCCTCCCACCTTTGGCACTTCCTCGATTTCCTTCCCACGACGTTCTCCGCTAAGGATGAGATTGCCCCGATTATTAATCTGCACTCTCAGATCTTCTCTTCTAAAACCATAACCTGCACAGCTACATCACGGATTAAGTATCCCTAAAAGTATCGTACAAATAAACGGAGGCAACGCATTGTAGATTTCATAAAAATGAAAGGAAAGGTATAAGTATACATATATTCATGGAAATAACCTACCTGGGAGATCAACGATGACGATGCGAGCTTCAGGGGTTTCCTCCGTGCGTACGTCTGGCTCGAACTCAGAATCCATTCTGTATCTTAATCTCCTCTGCTAACAAACTACCGATGGATGATTAATGTGGAGAAAATATAACTGCTGCTTCTCCAGAAAACCAAAGCAGATAGATGGCTTGCTTTGTTAGGGGTTCTGTGTATGTATATTTATATGCCTTTCCAAAAACTGAAGGAGCTGCCTGTCATGGATTGCGTGTGGATGGCTATCTTATTGTCGCAAAACCACTCAACGGAAAGCGAAAGTGCAAACTCGAAAGTTAAGGAATAGAATAATGTGGCGAGAAGCATCGAAGGAATGAAAACTTCGTTCCAGAAAAGGTTATCAACCACCCCACATCGCCATATAAAGAGAAAATGATAATTATTCTAGGCCCTTCTTGGACATGTTATGCTCTCCTTTATTTATTTACTTTTCCATTTAGGATCGTTACTTTCTGTTTAAGTTGAGTTGCAACCACGCAAGTCATATGTGCATTGCCTCCATTTTACTTTCTCGCCCTGGAACGAGAAGCTTCCCCCATTGCATTACACCCATTTAGATTCCAGGTGAGAAGCAATTATTTCCTAGATTAACCGATAGTCTAGATCCAAATTGACTTGAAATAGCATATAACTATGAAATGAATGAGGGTAAAGTAAGACTTCGAAAAACTAGAGTCATGTGTATAAGGTATTGCATAAGTTTTATAGGATTTGTTTTAAGTGATGGTGGACAAAAATAAAAATAAAAAAATGGCAAAGTAGAGTCTTTGAGAAACCATACAATCACATAGAGTTTTCATAGGAATGATGATCCCTCTACTTTCAGCAACATGATGAAAGTTAAGGGAAAAGTCTATGTTGAGATCTACACTACACATATTGAGATTAAGAAATAGATTGAAATTGGAAGTCTATTTTAGTTATTATGGGTTCACATATTAGAGAAGATATATTTCTCTTGACTAAAGATGGAGAGTTCTGCAATATTATGGTGGAAGAGTGAGTTCAACATGTAGAAGGTTAAGGGAAAATTCTATGTTAAGATTTATATGGACAAATCTACTCATATTGATTCAGAAATAAATTGAGGCAAATGGAAGTCTATTTTAGTTATTATGGGTTCACATATTTGAAATAGGTTGAGGCAAATGGAAGTCTATTTTAGTTATTATGGGTTCACATATTTGAGAAAATATATTTCTCTTGACTAAAGATGGAGAGTTCAACATGTTGAAGGTTAAGGGAAAAGTCCATGTTAAGATTTATATGGAGACGATCCCTATTGATTAGGAAATAGGTTGAGGCAATTGGAACTCTATTTTAGTTATTATGGGTTCACATATTTGAGAAGATATATTTCTCTTGACTAAAGATGGAGAGTTTAACATGCTGAAGGTTAAGGGAAAAAGTCTATGTTAAGATTTATATGGACAAATCGACCCATATTGATTAAGAAATAGGTTGAGGCAATTGGAAGTCTATTTAACTTATTATGAGTTGAGAAGATATATTTCTTTTGTTTAAAGATGGAGAGTTATGCACTATTATGGTGGGAGAGTTTGTGTCAAGAGAGACATCTCACAAAGGAGATGGGTATGTGCAAGCCAATGATTGTCTCTCATGATGCATTAGTGCCAATGCAAACATGGAAAAACAATAATATGTTAACTTGGATGGATTATTCAAGGTGTTTTTACAATGAATTTGAATATGGTGTAAAAAAAAAATGTAGGAAATTGAATTAGCTTTGTGAACTTCTAATTTTTATTTACAGAAATTGTGAATAACTATGTGGAGTCTTTCTAAGAGTGGTATGTTATTGTTCAAGAAAAATATAAGGTATATGTCTCACTTAGTGCATGTGTTGAGTACCTTAACTATGGAATTTCCTTTAAAAAAATTGTATAATTGTATCGAATCCATTGTTCTCATGTGGTGTATATTTTCAAAATTTATAATACTAATTTTATATTTTTTTAAATTATGAAAGTCAATATATCCTTAAAATTACAAAGCTTTCCATTAGTGTAGGCTAGAAGTGTATTAACATTATCAAAGATATTTTTTTAGATTGTAGATCTCGGTATCTTTTACTATGGCATATAACTTATTTTAAAAATGGTTAAGTTGATAAAAGGTTATAGCAGAAATAAAAGAGGTATGTATTTTAGGATTCTAATATATGCCAAGACAAAAATAGATCAAAAATAGTAAACAATATTAAAAAAATGATTCTAATATATGCCAAGACAAAAATAGATCAAAAATAGTAAACAATATTAAAAAAATGAATTATATATTTGGAATCTACATAGTGGACTCTATTTGTGTTTGTAGTTTTATTAACAATGGATTTGTGTAGCCTATAGAAATGATCCAGGTTGATATTGGTGGAAACCCACCTATTCCAATTGGCTCCTCTTGACAATTTTTAGTTCAACATGTTCTTTTGTACTTCTTTGTAATTGTGGGTTCCACACTTTCGGGGTTGTCTGAAGCCCTACATAGCTTCCAAGTGGAGATTGGTGGCCACCACCTAATCCAACTGACTTATTTTGAAAGTTTTCATGTCACTACATATTTTTGTACTTCTAGGGCCATTTTGGGGCCCTAAACAGTGTTTTTTTGTTTGCCACAATCAAACTGTAGACGGAGTCAAAGTTTGATGGCATAAATTGTAGTTCTCAAAAAGACCTTTCCAAGGGGTTATCACGCACCTAAAATGGAGGTCATATGCAAACGTTATGACCCCAGGAAGTTGAGATACCAACTTACCCATCGGGGCCCACATAAATTTTAGCATTTCATCTCCTAGAGTTAGGTTTTAGGATGGATAGGGTTTTGGCATTCATGGTGTTTCATCTCCTGGGGTTAGATTTTTGGATGTATAGGGTTTTGGCATTCATGAGTAATGTTAAAAAGGCCTTTGGAGCCTCATTGTAATCATTATGCTCAGACGGATGCATGTAGCAGCCGCATCTCTTCTCAGAGATAGATACCACCATTTGAACAAGTTGTTTCAGTTCTGCAGTTTTACAGTTTTAGCCTATTTTATTTATTCAATAGAATTTATTGTTCACTGGATATATGTTGTTGTTCTCTATATCTTTGTGTTACGGTATTCAATCTGTTATCCATTTTGTTCCGCTCATAAATATGGATCACTAGTATCATAGTGGTTTGTTCTTCATTTTTTTTCTTTGTGCATGTTCCTGATCTGGGTACAAAAAGCTAGCTGGACTCGAACCTTTTGAGCCTTTGTAATATCGGTCATGTCGAACCTAACCACAACTCATGGGGGATGAGAAGAAAGATGATGGAGCACTCAGCAGGAGATCATTTTAAAATGTTGCTCGAGGAATCCCTTGTGCGACAAAGGAACAAAATGATGGACGACTTTGCACAAATCCTTTGGAGGCTACCCACAGGAGACACATATTCATCAAGCGGCCACGTAACCCCCTTCAAGGTACAAGTAAATTTTGACATTCCATTATTTGAAGGACTAATAGATGCGGATGATGTAGATAAATGGTTGAATCTATTTGAAGGGTATTTTTCGGTCCACAATTTTTCTGATAGGGAAAAGATTACTTTTGCACTCCTCAAGGTCCTCCCCCATGTTAAGGACTAGTGGGATACATACTCTAAGAAAAGGGCCATAGAGGAATCTACAATATTTTTGGTCGTCCCCACCTAGGATTCCTTCAGGGATGCCATTAAAGAACAATGCTACCCTGTTGGAAGCTACAAGGACTAGTACACAATATGGACCACGCTGCATCAAGAAAGGGACGAAAAAGTACCATATTTCACCAATATTTTCCATACTCTATGCACCAAATTGGGTATGAAATACTATGAATGACATCTGGTGCTCAAATACCGCGATTGTCTACACAGATACATTCAAACATAAATGGATTTTCTGGACATCGCATCACTGTGTGCGGCTTATAGATATGTTGTCAAGATTGAGCAGAAATTTAAGCGGAAGAGGCAAGAGTTTGGATCTGCAAATTCCTCACAACTGAAGTAGGGAAAAGGCGGTCCCAACCCACCAAAAAAGGGACATAGAAAATATGGTCGCTCTCCGAAAAAGTATTCCAAGCCTCAACCCAAGAAGGGTAATGAGAATTCGAAGAAGGACACAGGAAAGTGGTGTGAATACCATAAAATCCCTTGGAACAACACCGAAGAATGTCACTCCAAGCAGTCACTAGTGTCCAAGCTAA
>JASDQU010586548.1:97561-110867 GCA_032191745.1 Picea mariana | reverse complement strand
TAACCTTTTCCTCATTCTTCCTTTCTGGTAACCTGTGAAATTTCTCTTCAACTTTCTTTGTTGATGATGTGGATGCTTCTTCAACATTTTTACTGAGCTTCACAACTTTTACTCTCAACATGAAAAGCATTTATTCAAGATTCTCAACCTATTCTTATTTCTTCATCATCTGATTCTTCATGACTTCTTCTGTTCTCTTTGCTTCTTAAAGTTGGATCTTCAAGGAGATGATTTATTCTTCAAGTTTTCTTTCTTGTCGACTATATTCTGCTTCATGATTCTTTTTCTTTTCAATCTTAGGATTGTCTTCTATTTCATTGGGATTTTTTGTCTCATCACTTCCAGTATTCAAGTAAGGGAATTAAATTTAAAGATGTCCTACTTCTTCACAATTAAAGAAAAAATTCTCACCTTTGTTGACTTCTTCATCAAGTGATTTGTCACCTGCTTCATTTTATTTTGTTCATTGACTTGTGTAAAGATTTTGTAGGTTGTTCCAAAGCTCTTTAACCGATGCATAATATCCCACTTTGGTTTTTATTGAATCAGGTAACCCTTCCATGATAAAAACCCATTACTATCTTGTTGTTCCTTTTCAATTCCTCTTGGTTGTAATCTTCATAGGATTCTTTGTAGTTGTGTACCTTGTCACAACTGATGACAAAATATCACATCCCCATGCCTGCAAAAATAATTTCATTTTGTTTCTCTATATTTCATATTTCAGACCATTTTGACCATTGAACCGTGGTATTTACATATTATACATATCAATGCTTTCCATTATCTACCTTCCAATGGTTAAATTGTTTCTTGAAGGAACATGCTCTGATACCATTGGTTGGAATACTTAAAGGGGGGGGTGAATCAATATTAACACAATTAGTAACTTTTAATCACAATACAAAACCTCCAATGAATATTATGAGCATTAAAAATATTATCAACACCATAAACATCACATAAACATAGTACACCAGAATTTTACGTGGAAACCCAATGCGGGAAAAAACCATGGAATGACTTTCTTATTGATCAAAGAGTACATTCGTTGGAAGTAAAAACTTCCTATTTCTCCAGCTACATCTAGAAGGAGGCTCCAACTCCCTGTTTATAGGATGCAACCTTAAGGAAGCTCCAGCTCCCTAATTTTCTGGCTCCAACCAGAAGGAGGCTAGAACCCCCTTTCCTTGCCCCATCCAACCACCCTGAAATATAGATGTAGACCAATATGTCACTACCTCTGTCACTGTTAACCTTTTTTTGTTGTTGTCTCTAATATTCATGTTGTTGCTACTTATATCAATATTTCATCAAGACTACAACCACACACACCTCATACCAAGATCCACAAGAGAATTCTCCAAATCAATTGCTTATGAATCACTGAGACATACATGTTCATGATTTCTTCATAATACTCACCCTAACACACATAATGAGACATACCTGCAATCATGTACTTGACCTAAGTTTTAGATCCCTAATCTTCACAAATTTTCATCACAGCTCCGTGACTGTATGCACTATCTACCCATGGATATATGCACTTTTCCTCACTACAACCTGCGGATGTCTCTGCTTTTCCTCTTGAAACCCACATATATAGTCAAGGAATTTGTGTATGACACCTCTTCTCCATACTCTCGGATCCTACAAACTCCTTACTTCACTAGAATTCTATGTCTTCGACTCACTGCCTCAGATCTACAACATGTATTCTCAGAAGTGATTACACATAAGTGATTTACAATTGACTCTTCTTTGTGGTTTAAAGAGAAATATCATAATGACATGCAACTCACCTGCAACTTATTGTCTTTTGTTTATAGTTACTTTTACATGAAACTGACATGCAACTTGTTATCTTTTGTTTACAACTACTTTAATTTGACATGCAACTTGTTATCTTCTGTTTACAAATACTTTAATTTGACATGCAACTTTTCTCAAGGGTTGACATCAATGACAACCAATCTTCCAAAAACTAAACTTTCAACAATTAATCTTTTTCAAAAATTAATTAATCTCTGCAATAATTAATCTTTCAACAATTAATTAATATTTCAACAATCAATCTCTTATTGCAACCACTTTGACTGATCAAGCTTCTTGATGACATTCTAGAGGCTTGTAGAATATTCTTGAGGATCCTCCAACTTCAAAAAGGCACATCTCCTCAACTGTGAGGAAATAGGTGGCATACCATAAATCACAAGAAATGGCACGATGTGTACTATCCATCTATGATAGTATTACCTACAAGTACACATACCTTCATGTATTTATTCCTCGATCAACTGCGAGTTACATGACCATACCTTCGAGGCTACCGAAATTCTTCAAGTGCATCCAACACAATTATTTACATCAACTAACATCAATGAAAACTAACTCACCATGAATCTCGATCATACAAATGACAACCAACTATCCAACAATCTCATCCACATCTTTGAGGATTTCATACTTCTCCAAGGGTTGACATCAATCTTCAAGGTTTGACATCAATGACAACCAACTATCCAACATACTGTTGGGCTCTACACAGGTACATCCTATTAGCACCTAAATTTATTCTCCAAATTTTAAACACTCTTCATTAAAATTTGTGTTAAGGGTCATAATCTTTTTGTTTGGTATTTTACTCACTAACCTTCAAATTTTCCAAGAAGCTTTCATCAGCCTTCATTTATGACTTTTTCCATAAAACCTGGTCTTTACCATGTTGACCTGCAAATATACAAATGCAAAATAAATATTACCTAGCCTATAACCTAGGTTTATTGACTTTTATATTTTCAAATAACAATATTCATTTTTGTTATGAAATGATGGGTGTTCAAAGTGATTCTAAACCTAAGCCAAATTCCTTATTCATATCCACAAGTCATACAACAAATCTAAAACCTATCAAAACTAATGGGCTCACAGCCCATTTTTCAAGTCCATCAAATCATCGGTCTCTATAATCATACCTGCCATCAAACAATTACATGAGTTAGCTACACAAGCCAAGTCACATCTCTATACATAGTATAAGTCAACACACAGCCAGCGCAAATGCAAGCTCTCCATTCTACATGTGTCATCGAAACAGTTATGTTAGAGTTAGCATGTGTAAAGGCCAAAGCCACTAGTTAAAATCACATGCCCAATTCTTATGCCAGCCATGTAACACATCAAGTCAGATTACACATGTTTACGGGTTTGATTGCTAGTCATCAAAGTTTTAGTTGCAGGATTCCAAGCTTATTATCAGCAGATCGGAACATCCAGGGAGGAAGCAGTTTGAGTTAAAGAATATGAATATCAAGTGTTTCAGATTTGTAGAGGAAGAAAGGTCATGTCACATCCAGCACTCAGTAAATTGATAGCCCAGGCAATGATGAAGCCAATAGCCAGTTCTAGAGTGGATTGTGGAGCTGCCTTTTAACATTCTTTTCTCACCAGGCCTGCACAGCGTGGTGGAATAACTGCAAAGTAGATATGCATTTTAGACGCCATGGCATGGAAGATGACATATACAGGAGCCCAAATATGAAGAGAACAACTTTGATTCCTGTCTTAAATTCGGAACCAGCTCTTCCTCAAAGACTGTCTCAACTTGAAAACATGGACATGTTGATTATGAAACGATTATGTCGAGCTTGCAAATATGTTGTTAGAACATGTAGAAGATCCATTGGTGTCGAAACTGGTGATAAGCTACAGGTGGTTCAATCACAAAGAAAAAGCGCAAATCCTCAAGGGCCAAATCAATTATTCTCTTAGTAGAATCCATGCTTATGTTATTTATAAACAGTCAGAAAACGTTGTTTTGTTTATTATCTTACTTCCAGGGTTATGGCAGGCGCAAGAGTTTGTACAGATAACCTTTCTACAAACCTTCATTGATATTATTTTGTCTATCATCCAACGACAATCTAAGCTTAAGCTCATATACAAACAAGGCAGCAGATCCAGGAAGGAAACCCAGGCTAATCCTTGCAAGCTATTTTCATGGCACTKACAGCAACAGGCGGTGAATCTACAGTTTTACATACCTTGCAGAGAGCTCGAGAGTTATATAACAATAGAATGMAAGTTGTAATGAATGCTTTTGAAATTGGTAGCRTTTTTATCTGCTTGCGGTGTGAGGGATTTGTGAGTAACACACGCAAGGATGAACATATTGCATATTGGTGCTCCATGCTCTTCCTTGACTTGGTATCAGAGATATACCTAKATTTTGATTTATATTAACTACRTGCCCCTCTATTGTCTAATATCTATYACCAGGTGAACGACATACTTTTGGAAGTATAGAGTAATTATCAGTGTGAAATGAAGCACATTAAAGCAAAGCTTGAGGCATTGAAGCAAAGACAGTTTGACAAAGATGTGAATGATTTAAGTATTGGWGAAGGTGACATTTCTGAAAATTGGGGCAGAACAAAYAGTGAAGATAGAACAAACGGTGAAGATACTCTGGAGGCTAATTTAAATCTAAAAGAAAATATGACAGATGAAGATAATATACATGGAGATTCTCCCAAATAGACAGGTCAGCAGCTCATAATTTTGAAGATTTTCTCCAAGATTCAAGCAATSAAACTTCTAATAAATCTAGACAGAGGTCTTCCAGTTCCAATTTAATCGAAGCATATCAATTTCGACAAGCATTTCTAGGAGGGAAGTCACAGATGGTAAAACATTTTAAGTCAAAGATTATTTTCAAATTTTCGGCAGCTTATTTTGTCTTACAGATGTGTTGTTAGCTACCGAATATCCAGATTTTCGGCAGCTAAGTTTGCCCTGTTTAATACGTGTTAGCTGCCGAAAGTGCAGAGATGCACAGACTCAAAGTATATCTTCTCAGCTCATGTCTATTCACTGCCATACCACTAGTGAAGAATCTCAGGTGTTTTCAGACTCCCATATGCAGAAGATGACTGTCTTTTTGAGATTCGAGGAAAGTTCAAAGGAATAATCCATTTCAGTTGAGGGATGATGACTCACAGCCCAGATGTCAGCAACAGCTCTAGAAGAGCCTTATCATCACCCAGCAAGGCCTATGCAGCTATCGAAGACCTTAGTTTAGACTGTTGATTTGATTCCATAAAAATAGGATCTCATTCCTGTTTTTTGTGATTTAGTTAGATTTGGTTTGACAAGTAGTTTTCGATCCATAGTTAGAGGATCTTAGTTATGATTGTAAGGCTATAAAGATTATGGTCTCAACAGGGCTGGGGGGTCGACTTTGTAAAGTGGACCATATACCTTTTTATTTCTAAGACTTTTGAATATATATAAAAAAATAAGCTTCTTTTGCTATTTATGTTCAAACTTATGTTCAAACTTTCATATTCTCTCTTATCTGTACCTGTACTCGAATATATCAATCATCGTTTCATGTTTATCTGATGTATGATAACTGTCAACTTGTCATTACATCCATAAACTAGAATCTGCAAGTACTTCACTTAATATATCTGGCCATTTATATGCACTTTGTGTATATGTTTCTGCTAGTATGTTAGGTATTCTTCATACACTCATATTCTATTAGCTTTCTGAACATCTTTGGTTGAAAGCCTTGTCTATCTGAATGTGTTCATACATGTCTAGAGTGTGTGAGGTTTGAGTGAGTCCTCCATCTTGATCCATTTGAGTAAATCATTAAAAAATTAGTAAGTTACTAGGCTTCTTCGAGTTACAACCTAGAAGGACACCTGGACTGATAACACATCCAAACCAAAATGGATTTTCTAGACACCTCATCGATGGAAGCCTCTTATCGATATGTTGTCAAAATTGAATATAAATTAAAGCAGCAGAACAAGCAGGATTTCAAGTCTACAAATCTGCAACAACCAAAGTATGGTAAAGGTAGATCTAACTCGCAGAGTAACCAACCTCAAGACCACCAGTCCAAGCTGCAGGAAAAAGAAGGATAACAGGAAGATGAAGAAGGACATTATGAAGTGGTACAACTTCCACAAAATCCATTTTCACAACACCGACGAATGTCGCTCAAAACAGTCATTGGTGGTCGAGCTCAAAGAAATGAAGCTAAGCCCTGACTTGGACTCTGATTCAAACAATAATAAAAGGAGATAGATAATTTATGTAGAACCCACTACTATTGTCACGACCACAACAATCCAACCAGAAAAACTAGAGTACAATGAGGAGGGGGAGTGCCTCTTCCATTCACAAATGTGGGTGAAGGAAACCCTGTTGCATTTCATTTTTTATAGCATAAGCTAGAAGAGCCTCATCTTAGCAGACATTTTCAAACATTTGTATTTGTCGATAACACCACACCCGCAACCACACAACATTGGGTGGTTTCACCATGGTTGAGATCTTTGTGTCGGCCAACAATGTCACATGTCCTAAGACATCAAGCTCTTCAAGGATGAGGTACTATGAGATGTTTCCCCACTAGAAGTCTGTGATGTTATTTTATTCCAGCTATATATATGAAAGCATCATGCTATTTATGAGTCTCGACCCTGTGGCGTCATTATTAATATGGGGTGTCAACTCTACAGGATACCAGAGATAGTTCTAACTACTATCTCAACAAAAGAGGGTTGCAAAGTAATCTTTCATACTAAAAAATTTATCATATTCTCAATCCAATCAAAAGGTGAACATAAGGGCACTGCAACCACTGCAACCTCAGCCAAAGACCTTTCTGTCCAGTAGAAGCAAATCGACAAGATTGTAGAAGAGAACAAAGACATGTTGGCTTCACCTATAAGGTTGCTTCCACATTGCCCAGTTAAACCAGGTTATAATAAATCCCTTCATGTTCTTCATGTTGCATCTTCACCAACAAAGACCTCCCACACTTAGGAAAATCATGTAGCTATATTGGTTAAAAGGATCCAATCCCACCAACAATAGGTTCATAAAAACCTTCACCAAGCTATGCAGGATAGCTTCTTCAGTAAGACAAGCAACTCACCAAGGTTCAGATTCAACAAAAGCTTCGTTGGGAACTTGACACAATGGAGACCATTGCTTCCTAAGGGCGGGAGAATAATCCAGGCAGAAATTGATGGCCACCCACCTATTCTGCTATCTCAAAACAAGGGTTTCCATGTTGGCAAATTTTATACAGCTTTCCAGGTCCTAAACTTATGGGGTCGTTTTAAGGCCCTAAATAACATTTTTTTGGCCTGCCACAGTCACACTATTGTATTTATACAAAGTGTGACAAAAAAATGTGTAGTCCTCGAATAGACCTTTCAAACGAGCTATCGTGCGCCCCAAACAGAGATTGTATGCAAAAGTTACGCCCTTGGGAATTTGACGTATCAACTACCCCCATCAGGGCCCACAAAGCATTTGGAGTTTCATATTACGGGGTTAGAGTTTTCGATTTTATTTATATTAAAAATCCCTTTGGAGCCTCATTGTAAACTTCATCATCATCTTGTGAATGAGCATATCCATCACATTTCTTCTCATAGATAAGTTTCCACCATTCTAGCTCGTCATTCACTCTGTAATTTTACAGTTTCTGTACATTTTATCATTAATAAAAATGGTGCATTACTATATATTTGTGTTTATTGCAATATCTCTGTGCATTTCATTGTTATATCTCTTCCTTCATTTTCTTCTCAAAATAATCTGGATCATAAACTATACTAAATAGATGGAAGATGATAAACCCAAATGGTTGAAAATGCAATTAATGCAGAAATAATTATGTTAGATGATGATTCTAAGATAAGATTGAAGGAGTTCGGATAGGGATGATAATAATGAGGATGAAATGCAAATTCCTAAAGATAACAAAATTCATCGGGAGAGAGAGAGACAACTAAAACTAGTTTTTTAGGTCACTTGCAACAAGAGAAAGACTAGTGCCTTATTAAATCATTGCACATATGGAGTCAATGCAACAATTTGAAGGAAAGGAGAGGAGGAAACACAAGGAAAGGAAAGGAAATGCAGAACAAGGCAATGCAAGGAAAGACAAGGCATGGAAAGACAAGGAAAGGTAAGGTAAGGCATGGAAAGACATGGGAAGTCATGGCAAGGAAAGACATGAAAAGGAAAGGAAAGACAAGGCAAGGAAAAGAAAGGATAGACATGGAGATTAAATTCAAGGAAAGGAAAGACAAGATAAGGCAAGGCAAGGAAAGGCGAGGCATGTAAAGACAAGGCATGTCAAGAAAAGGAAAGGAAAGGCAAGGCATGGCAAGGAATGGAAAGGAGATACATGGCAAGCCAAAGCAATACAAGGCAAGGAAAGGATATACAAGGAAAGGCATGGAAAGACAAGGAAAGGTAAGGCAATACATTTAAAAACATGGCAAGGCAAGGCATGGAAAGGCATGGAAAGGAAAGACATGGAAAGGAAAAGAAAAGGAAAGGAAAGACATGGGATGAAAAGGAAATACAAGGAAAGACAAGGCAAGGCTAGACATGGCAAGACAAGACATGGAATGGCAAGGCAAGGCTAGACATGGCAAGACAAGACATGGAATGGAAAGGCAAGACAATCCAAGGAAAGGTAAGGCTATACATAGCAAGAAAATTCAAGGCAGGGAAAGGCAAGACAAGGAAAGGAAATGCAAGGTAATTAAAGGAAAGAAAAGGAAATAAAAGGAAAGGAAAGGAAATGGAAAGAAAGACATGGAAAGACAAGGCATGGAAGGACAAGGAAAGGCAAGGCAAGGTAAGGCAATTCATGTCAATACAAGGCATGGAACGGCATGGTGAGGAAAGACATGGCAAGGCAAGTCAAGTTAAGGAAATAGAAGGCAATACATGGTAAGGCAAGATAAATCCCATCTTTTCGAAAATCATTGGGTGGTCTACATACCTATGGTCATTCAAGTATACCATAAATATCACTTCTAATATTTATGGTCTCCATTAGCTTCTCATGATTAGAGTAAGACAAGAAGTATCTTACCTTTGATTAGTTCTTACATGGAATTTTTTGTATTTGGAGGTTTTGTATTAACAACCAAGTTCATAAAGTGGTATACAACTACACTTGGTCTATAATCTTGAAATACATAATGACCTTTATTTCATGTTCTTTTATCCTATGTCAGATATTCTCCTTTAACAACCATCAACCCAATTGGAAATTGAATGCCTCTGAAGTCTGTTACTGAGAGCACGAGGGTCTACTTTCCCTCTAAGCAATGTGCCAAGCAACATTTAGTGCCCCATTCATTACCTTTTTGGGAAACTATTTTGTATATGTGCCCTACAAAAAATGGACTACCAATACATGAGTCCACTAAATGAACAAAGAATACAACATTCATGCTAGTTATTCAAAATTAATAGAATATTCACCGACCCTGGTAGTGCGATATATGAGACATGATCATTGTCTATTAAAATATTTGATTGGCCTCCTCCAACTATGATAATTCCATAGTTATACATTGACCAATGGAGAGTGATACATGATCCCATCTATCAACCTAGTATATGGATTCACAATCATCCCATTCATTACTACTACATGGAACATAGAAGCAAGAGATTGTTTTCGTCCATATTTCAACTATTGCATCGTTTGATGTTCACACTGAATGGAATCCACAAGTGCCCTAGATTGTTTTTCATTCATACCAATGTGATCGATCTAAATAGACCATATCCCAAAAATATCTATGTACATGTCATTTCTTGGTTGATTAGTCTTCATGATTTCTTGTTCCCTTTGCCTTTATTAAAGAGCACCATTCAACAATGGATTTTGCATCTCGAATGAAATATGTAGTTTTGAAATCCATTTCTTACTTGCGTAATGTTGTTTTCATGCATGTGCCTACTCCATTGTGCTAGCCTTTCTCGTGCCCAGAATTGAAATAGTTCCAAATATGTGGTACCTTCAGTTTTATGTGCAAAATACACAACCATTGAAATACATGCACATTTTTGAACTGGCCTATGCAACCATCTGACCAAATCCAATGTTGATCCATCTATATTTTCTTCTACTTCAGGTGATTGTAAAACAATTGAAATAAATGTTGCATGTATGTTAATTCATGGCACCAATCATCACTTATGTAGAAGTGATATGTCTTCAATATAAATTTGTTTTATTCGTTACTATCTGGACTATGCACGTATGTGATATATACCATTATGTTGACCTACTCTTAATGATAATGTTGGTTTTGAATATCATTTTATGGTTGAAGGGTGTAGTTCTTAGAAAATAAACCATCGATAAGATAGTACCAACAAGAAATGTATCTCTAAAAATTGTAAAATGCTCATCTTGTCATCGAGCCACGTGGACATGTTGAACATATTGTTGGGTATTTTCAAAGAGTTCCTTGATGAAGTAACATAAGCATACCTAGGAAGTCACCAATTGTATATTTTTTCCTTCCTTCCCTTCCTCAATATCATATGAGACATATTTAAATATTTGCAAGTCAACCTCCTTCCTCCCCAAATCATATTCATCACTCACATGGATGCACTTTCTCAATAATTCCATTCCACCGAAACTAGGACATGTCCCATCTAATCAATACTTTTGATAGAATGTACAACCCTCTGGCCTTGTACACAAGATACTATGAATAAAGTCTCTATATGATGATGACAGGAATATAACTAAGAATTCTTGCACAAGGGTGTTATGCAATACAAAAAATATATGTATATGTGTGTGTTTGATAATAATAACCATCCTCAATGTGGTATTGAAAACAACATGTGTTATGGATTGTATTTATTCAAACATACCAAGGCTTGGATTTATGGAAAGGTATTTGGCCCAAGTTAAGTGCATGATGTATAGTCCTAAATCTCACATACAACTATGTATGTTTCATGTCAATAAAATTTTTAATGTGGGGTTCATGGTCCCTAGACCCACTTCTCAATTTTAGTACACCTTTTTGGTTGAAAGAAGGCCTAGTGTTTTCATGCCAAAAAGCTTGTATCGGTCCCTTAACTGCTACAATTAACTTCATGTCAGAACGAGCTATCCTACCATTGAAGGCCCTTAGAACCATTAGGCCAACCATTTGGAGGCTATCTCGTCTATTAGGATACTTTTGAATATCTTTGATATTAAATTTCATGAGATGAGAGGTTTGTTTGAGAAAATAATTTTTTCTTGTGATCTTGCTAACAATCGATTGAGAAAAGACACGTTGAGTTGCATTACGATATTTAGAATGATTTTTCTTATCAATTTTTTGAAAATAATCCACAAGGTTTCTAACAATATAATGAATTTTTTATGAACTTTTACCTATTTTAATGCCTAAAATTCTCCTAACAGTGACCAAACTCTTGTATTTTAAAAAAACCAAAAATAATTGAAATTTAGTGGCACTAGATTTTGGTTCAAAATATTCATTAATTGTTTTATAAGAATGATAACGAATAGTTCAATTAGGTAACTTAACTTCAAGTTATTTTTAGAACACTTTCATCCACTTGAATGCATTTAGGAGTTCTTCGTCACAGACTGCTCATTCTAGGTAGGGACGATGAACCTGTATTGTGGCACTCTTGACCTTCCTATTGTGGAGTTACAAATGTAGTAGTTATTTCCCCTTCAATCACTTGTAGAACAATTATGGGAGGAGAGTGGACATTCCCATGACTAATTTATAGAACGTATGATTCTCCAACGAGAGGTTGCACCATAGGAACTTCTTCACCAGAAGGTTGTGCACCATTTGCCTCTCTAATTTCATCGATTGTATAATCAACTCCAAGCAAATCCTCCATCATGTAGTCATTCACAACCTGTCTTGATGAAATAGTGATTAGAGGTTCAATATAAGATTGGCCTCTATTGAAATCTTTCACTTTTCTTGTGCTCATGGAGGAGAAACAACAATGACATCTATTGTACTAGAATTTTGATTTCCCTTTGCTGAAAGCTTATGTTTTGATATACCTAAACTTGTCTCTCCTCTTTATTAAATTACCTTTTCAATGGGTTTTTCATTCCTCAAATACTTTCTACATTGATTTCGTAGGTTCCCCATGTCTAAAGAATAAAATTTCCTTCCAAGTACACCACAACAACATAAAAATTTTCTTTCCACTTAAAATTGTCTTCCAATTACACAAATTTGTCTATCAATTACACAAGAAGACACAAGTTTTCTTTCCACTAACAATTATCTTCCAATTACACAAATTGGTCTAAAAATTACACAAGAAGACACAAGTTTTCTTTCCACTAACAATTGTCTTCCAATTAAACAAATTTGTCTACCAAATACAGAAGAAGTCACAAGTTTGCTTTCCACTGATAATTGTCTTTCAATTAAAATACTTTTTCTACCAATTACACAAGAAGACACAAGTTTGCTTTCCAAAAATACAAAATACAAAAAGCATGTATGTTGGTGTTATTTCTGCATTCATATGTCGGAATAGTTCGAGTTTTCGAACATAATATGGATGAGGAGTGTTCATGCCTCATATCCCTACCCATTGGGAACGTTTTTGCATGCACTTTCATACTGGAAAGGGATATGAGGTAGGCACATTAGCCAAAATCGTTTATTTCTACTCACAAGAGCACATTATCACTCTTAATGCAATGGACAAAAAATATATTATATGTCCCAAAAAACTTTATGAATAAATGTGTACAAGGGTTTGAGGACAACTAGGACCTAAGGGCTTAAGATTGAAAGTGTTATGAGGCATAATGAAGTGGTTAGAGCACTAGGATGGAGATCTAGGTGTTGTGGGGCCTTCAACAAGAGGTGCAGGCATAACGCACTTAGGGCTCCAGTGTGGAGGGGGTTAAGGATCAAGTATAGGTGGGAGCTTAGGGTTATATAGAGTTAGGGGAATCTAGGTCATGGTCAAGGTCTTGGTAATGACGCGGGTCATGGTATAGGTATAGGTCTAGGGCTAGGTCTACTTCATTGTCATGTTCTAGTTCAAGGTTTATTTCTAGGTCTAGGTCTATGTAATGGTCTAGGTATAGATCTTTCCATGGTCTAGGTCTAGGTCTTTCAATCTCTAGTTAAAGGACATATCTTTCCTTTCAATGTACCAAAATTGTTAGAGTGTGTGAGAGTGTGAGAGGGAGAGAGAGGGAGACAAAGAGGGGGCGTAGAGAGAGAGTATGCGAGAGTGTTAGAGGGAGATAGAGGAATACAAAGAGGGGAGTAGAGAGAGGAAGATAGATATGGGGTAGAGAGAGTGTGTGAGAGTGTGAGAGGGAGAGAGAGGAGGGGTAGAGAGAGTGTGTGAGAGAGAGAGAGGGAAGGGAGTTAGAGAGAAAGGGGGAGAGAGAGGGAAGGGGATACAAAATGAGGTGGAGAGAGGGGTAGAT
>JASDQU010586548.1:0-17613 GCA_032191745.1 Picea mariana | reverse complement strand
AGTAAAACATCCTGTCATCAATCATGACGCATCATCATCAAGGTTAAGTGGTTCATCATCATAAAAATCCAGATCACTTGCGAGCAAGTGTCCCCAAAGAATAAGTTTTGTCAGTGCGCCTGAGCGGGATGTTACACACTGTACGGACTATACATTCATCATTTTTTTTGTCAGTTTGGCAAAACGAACAGATCGTCATATCAAGAGAATATGATGTCTGTTTGAGTTCGTTCAAGTTGCATTGGGTTCGTATCGATGAGGCCTAAGCACAAGTCCATTTTGAAGACATTCTGTGAACTTTGATTTTTAGGCCTTTCTGAGCCCTATCAAGCTCCTAGATCCAATTCTAGATCACACCTCCCCACTAAGGACCTTTTGGTCCCCAAAAGGTTATTGACCAGTCATCAAGCTCGAGATAGGCCACCCAGCTTGTTCCCTGTCTTTGAACTCTATCCTATGCACCTGTCTCATCAAGATCAACTGTAAAACAATCATGATAACTGACAGCATATTGTTAGCCATTTGTACCCTATCACATCTTACTGAAGCCACTATCATCCATGTAGACAACATTGCTAATGATAGCATAAAAAATATGACTGCAAATGAGATGATATGTTTGTAATATTTGCCCGACATTAGCTTATCTTGAAGAAAATTGTGATTGATTTTCCATTCTACAATCATCTCATGTTATTGCTTAAGATCAATTATTTGATTTGAAACAAGTATATGTGTGTTGCTTTCTTGATCTACCTTTCTTAATTGTTCCATAGTTTGAAGAGTTTTATTTGCCTTTACATGATGAGCATGAACCACATATTCTTGACCTGCTTTGGTTAAATGATATTGATTCTTTGCCCTGTAGAAGATTGCTTTACAATCATACAAGTAAGGACTGCCTAAGACCATTCCACATTCACTTAGTGGCACCACATCACATGTTACCTCGTCCACAAACTTAGATGAAATTGCAAATTTTAATGTGCACTTCTTTGTTATGTGCAATTGATGATTGTTTCTTATCCATTTAAGTGTGTAAGGCTTATGATGCATCTATTTTTTTAACCCCAATTGCTTAACCAATTCCTCTGAAATTAAGTTAGATTGAGATGCACTATCTATCAATGTGTCAACCTTAGTGTGCCTCATGATGATCCTTATGTGAAGCAAGTTACTTCTACAATCAAATCCTTCACCAATTTTACCTATCATACCAACCAATGAGACTTTAGATTCATCACCTGAATTCGATCCCAAGTTTGTGGGTTGTGTTTCTGTTGCAATTGCTTGCTTCCCTTTCTTCTCTTTGAACCACTTTGGTCTCTTCTCAGAATGCAATTGCCAACAAAGGTCCTCATCATGCCCTTCTTTCTTGCAATTCTTGCAAGAGGGCTTCTCTTCCTTTCTTGCCACTGAATTTTCCTTCTTTCCATTCCACTTCCTTTTGTCCTCTTTCCTTGAAGAGAATTCCCCTAATACACCAACACATGTTTTCCCTGCTTCAATGTATGTCACTTGAACATAAACCTCATCAATATTAGTTGGTCCAAACATGAATACAACATTTCGAATATGCACAGGTAAACCTCCTATATACTTCATAAGAGTTTCTTGGGTATGTAAAGGAATATCTAACATCAATGCCATTTTACGAAAGCCATCTGTGTATTCTTGCACTGTTTGTCCTTTTCTTAGTTTAATAGCTTGTCATTCAATTAATGCTTTCTCTTTATAACCCAAATGATAGAATTGCTTTCTAAGTGCAGAAATAAATCTTTGCTATGATGGAAATACATTACCCACTTGTTGTGTGCCATTTTGCAAATTGCTTTGCCACCAGATGAGTGTTGTGCCTGCAAGTCTAAGTGATGCCAACTTGATCTAAGTGGCCTCATCCTTTCTCTATTGCACACTGCAATAAACCTCCATCTGTCTGACCCAATTGTCAAGTCTCTCTGCATTAACTTCACCATCATACATGGGTAATTCAAATTTAACATCAAGTTTAAGTAAAGGCATTTCATTCTTATGTTTATGAACATGTTTCTTTGCATTGGATTTAGAACTTGAACTTGAAGAAGAAGGAGAAGAAGAAGGTGAAGGAGGAATTTGAAGAGGATCCTCTCCTTCTTCACTTTTTCCCTTTGAATATTCACCCAGATTCGGTCACTTTCGTTCCAAGTAATCCTCATACAAAACCTTCATTGTCTCCGACATGGTGAAGAAAGTTTTTTGAAACTCTTTCTCATCCTGAGAAAATCCCTCTTCTGATGCCATCTTCTGAAAAGTTTTCTTTTTCAATCCAATAAATGGATTCTCTTCAAAAATCTCACCTTCAACACGATGTATCTTTTCCCTGGTTAACATGTAAAACTCAAATCCAAACGTCAACTAGCTCTGATACCACTTGATCCGAAAAGATCTTTTAAATGACAATGGCTGAGTTATTGTGCATGTGTTTGTTAACCATTTAGGAAGATGAATGAAAGAGGAAGAATTATAGAAGAAACATCATAGCCATATTCACATATACATATCTGAAATAAATCAAGAAGAACAACAAACCATAGAACACCAAAGTGATAACGGAGTTCGGCAATCTCGCCTACGTCTCCGGGCCTTTGTCTCGGTGGGTGAGGCCTTCTTATTTCTGTTCAGAGATTTAAAATGGAATCATAATAGTGCCAAAAAGGTTACAAACTAATATGGTCTTGTTCTACCATATATATGGAACCCAACAAAAAAAACGGCACTGAAATCGGATGATCAAAGCTCCCAGAAATGGCCCGCAAAGGTGCGCTCCTCAATAGCTTCTCTGCATAAAATTGGCTTTGGCTTGGAAAATATTCAGCATAAACCTGTTTTGAATGTCCTCCCATGGATCCAAGAATCCTTGGTTTATATATATATTAAGTTGGTAACCATATCCCAACTTCCCCCCAAGATCTGGCCTCAAAAAGGGCCCAATATCCCCCAATATTGGCCAAAAATCTCCAAAACTGCTCATAAAATCAATAAAAATCACTATTCCAAGGTCAAAAACCCACTTTTTCATATGAATAGGATGCAGCCCCCTTTTTTTCGGCTCCTAGTCGTGTGAAGGGCCTCCATGTTGCCTCGCGTTAATCAACTAGTGCCCTGGTCCCTTACCTCTCGGCCCTTGGTCACACTACCCGCCATATGTCCAAATCTTAAGGCTCCACGTGATTTTGGTTGTTAAACCCCCCGATGGTTTAGCCCCTGGACTAGCGCCCTGGTCGGCGGGAAAGCCTAACAAACCAAGTGTTATCCGTTTATCCGAGAACTAAGTGTAAGGTGGAGCCACCGGGTCGTATGGCAATCCCATAGAATTGGGGCTAGTCCCCATCTGTTGTCTGCGTGCCATGGTAAAGAATCGGGTCCTATGTAGTCAACATGGAACCGGGGATAATCTGCATTCCCTCATAATTGGGCGCCAATACAAAGGAACGGACACATTACATGGTCGTATGGAGAGTTTAACCCAAGGGCTGGGGCCAAGCCCCGACCCTTTCCGCCCCCAAACAAATCACCATGCAAATTTAAATTCAATCTGTGCCATATGGTGTTAAGAACCACCAGGTAGGTGCGTTGGTAGCCTGGCCTACGTGAAGTCTCGACGCTCAGTGAGGTCCATGGTTCGATCTCGGTGGACTCCAAAAAACAAATTTTGCCCAACAACAAAACGTCCAATAAAAGGGTGCCATGTGGCAGCCCATGCCTGGGCCACGTGGCACCATACCATATGCCCAAACATGCCACATGTCAATCCCCGATTCGACTAGTTGTCCACATTTTTCCACTGTACCTGTCACCTCTGAGCCACGTGTCATACGGATTGTATGGACCTGCCACGTCATTCGTACAGATGTGCCATGTGTCACCCTTGTAGTGGTGACACATGTCACTCCCTGATTGGTCCACCTGTACCTTCTCGACACCTCATCTGTTCGTACACCCAGTCAGCCTGCCACATGTCACCTCTAGATGTTGCCACATCAACGCCAACTATGCTTGCCACATCAGTTGTACGGTCATATGACCTGTACAACCAACTGCCACATGGCACTGTACGCAATGTACAGTCAACATTTTTTTGCATGTTTGGAAAAACGAATAGATCACCATACCAGGAGCATACGACATTCGTTTGAGTCTGTTCAAGTTGTGTTGGGTTCGTATCAACAAGGCCTACACACACACCCGTTTTGAATCCATTCTGAGAACTTTGATTTTTAGGCCTTTCTAAGCCCTATCAAGCTCGTGGATCCAATCATGGATCATCCATAATGGTGAGAATCTTGTCCACATGCTTCAAATGTTCCTCCTACGTCTTGATGTAGATTAGAAGATCGTCAAAGAACACTAGTCATGATTTCCTCAACTGTTTGTTGAAGATATGGTTCATACACGACTGGAAGGTAGTTGGTGTGTTAGTCAACCCAAAGGGGCATGACTAGAAACTCATAATGCCCATAGTGACACCTAAATGTTGTTTTATGGATATCCTCCTCTCTAACCCAAATATGGTGGTATCGTGATCGCAGATCAACCTTTGAGAAGTACACTTTCCCCATGCAACTCGTCTATCATCTCATCATTCTTGGATATTGGGTATCATCTTTTTATGGCATTCTTGTTCAATGCCCTGTAGTCTATGCACATCCTCATAGTGCCATTATTCTTCTTCACTATTACAATTGAAGAAGTGAAGGGACTAGAACTAGGCCTGATATGTCCCATCTCTAGCAACTTTTTTATAGCCTTCTCTATTTCATCCTTAAACCTCTTTGGATGCATGTAGGGTGTGGTGATCATGGGCTTTGATCCCTCTTCTATCTCAATGACATACTCAAATCCTCTGTCAGGTGGTATCCCTACTAGAAATGGTTCAAACACTCTTTCATGTTTTCCAAGCAATGCTTGGATATCTGCATGGTAATGTTGGCGATCATGTGATGGCTTCTCCATGGTGATCAAGCACTTTGTTGCGTAAGCCATGTCCCTGTGTATAGAAAGGGAATCCATGTGTTAGTTAGACACAATCCTAGGGGCACCTATCGACATACCTCTTAATATGACTCTCTATCCTCCCTTGTCCTGGAACTCCATCCTCATGTCCTGATAATTCATGCGGATATCTCCCAATGAGTACAACCATTGAACTCCTAGCACCACATGAGTGTCTCATAAATCTACGACATAAAAGTCATATGTCAACGTATAATTTCCCAATGTTAATTCCAATCCCCTGATCCTATGAGTATATTCCATGTTGTACCCATATGCTACTACCACATTGAATCCCTTGAAGTCCTCCGCAGGGATCTGTCTCTTGGTGACAAGTGCAACATCAATGAAGTTGTGGGTGGTCCCACCCATCAATCAATGATGTAACCTTCTACCCCTGCATAATTCCTCTAACTTTGAAGGTGTATTATTTAGGGACTCCTAAAAGTGTGGAAATAGTCACTCCCTTCGCGTTATCCTGCAACAGCACCTACTCTGTATCATCGATGTGTGATGGCTCACCACTGTGTTGTCCAATTCCCTATCATCATCGTCATACTCCTCATCAAAAACTACCCCAATATAATGGACTTTACATTTTCCCATACAATGATGACCCGGTTCCCATGACTCCTTGAAACCGTAGAAAATCTTCTTCCTCCTTAGTTCTCTCCGAGTTTCCTCATCCAACCTGTCCTTCCCTATCCATGTCTTCTAGGGAGGTTTTGACACTTGACCCATCTGTGGGATAAATGTTTTTGTAAGTTTCTTCTTGGGAACTGTGTCTTCCATATACTTGGTGTTCATGATATCTTCTTGTAGTGTGTTTGGCCTGAAATACTTCACCCAACCTCTTAATGGTTTATCCAATCCCTCTATGAATAGAATCACCAGTCTCTTCTCAAAAACATCAGTCACCATGACTGTCATTCACTGGAACTCTGTTACATATGCCTCTGGTATACTTGTCTACCTCAGTTGTGCCAATTCCCTGAAATGGATCTCAAGATCCTTCCTATCGAATCTATCCATCAGCCTCTGGGTAAAATCCTGATATGATGTGATGTTGGAATGCCCCAATGTTAATATCCCATGGTACCACCACTCATGAGCCTCTCCATCCAAGTGTAGGGTGGAAAAATTGATCACCTTTGTCTCTGTCATCAGTTAAGCTGGAAATAAGTTTCCAACTTATGTATCCATGCTCAAGCTATGCACCTGTCAGATCCTTCAAAAGAGGGGATAGTCATCTTCCCCAATTTGTGCAGAAGATCGAAATTATGTTGATTCTGGCCCGCGTTGGGTTTGTTCCTCATGTTGAGGTTGCAGTAGTCATTATAAGACATGGTTGTCTGGGCTCCTTCTTCCAGCAACTAATACTCCCTAAAGTGGGAGTTCAATTTGTTTGCTCCCTATTGTTTTGGTGCTCCCATAGGCTGCTCTTCAAGAAATAGTGGAAATAATGGTCTGGGTACCTTTCTACTACCTTCCTGGAAGACACTATGTGTCAAAACATAGGTATAATTCCTTCAAGAGTCCCACCATTGATATGGTTGGCCTCTACATGGTTCCCATTGGTACCTCCTTAGCTTTGGTTTTCTTGATTTCTAGAAAAGAACTGTGTCAAAAATTGTGTTAATTGTTGTTGCCCATTAGTTATGCTTTCAAACAACTGTATGGTCCTATCTTCCGAATGATCCCCCATAACTCCCTCTACTTATACCTCTTCTGACTCTAATCCTAGGGCGGGTTGTTTCCCTCGTCCTCTAGTTTTCCTTGGCATCAATGCCTCAAGAAATCACAGGCTAGCAAGATCACCATCTCTAATACCACTATAATGTCCCCAACTAGGTTTGGTGGGAATATTATGTTTTTAATACAAAATTTTTATTTCTCCTTGTGTAAATATGTCAAACATATTGTATTAATGTTGTTTTTAACTCCTTACAAACAGTTTGCTCATATAGGAATATTTTCAAACATATTGCATGCATCCATTACACAGAAAATAGAGCAGAAACCATGGCATATTATTATGGATGTAAACCTCCAATCACAACAATACAATGATATCTAATGGATATAATAACAACTGAAAAATACTCTTGAACACACAACTCTAATGACTACAAGGCAGTTTCACAAATCTACTAACAGAAACAATACAAAGAGAACCTGAAATGATGCCAATGTATGATACTCACTGTGACACTCTGCTCCAGTAATGTTTTCTTTGGTAGTGGCCTTTCAATCCCTCATGTAACCCTACCAAACCGATCCAATCGGTCTGCCATAATCCTAGTCGTAGAGGTCCTCGCAAGACAATTGTAGTACGTCTAGCGGGGCCTTGTGGGACACCTTGTACTCAACCTGCGGGGATGCCCTAAACCACGGTTTCTCCACAACCCTCATGTCACTTGCAAAATTATGAATTTTCCTTTTCTGGAAAATCTTCACAAACTTCCTGTGCAAGCCTCCAACTGAACATAAATCTCCAATTTAAGCTCCAATAGAAATCCTAGGTGGACTCCCCTCTTGTCTAGCTAGGGTGGATATTACACCACCGAAACTAAACTGCAATAGTGGAAGAGTTTTGTTAAACCCCAAGGAAACAATGGCTCCAAGAGCACTCCAAAATGAGAGATCAAATCATAATTCCAAAGAGAAGGGTTACCCCTCTATTTATCCTTTCTCCAAGCCTTCTAGATCTTTCCCCTTTTTGACCAAATCAAACCCTCACTTTATTTTCCCTCCAATTTCATTTAAATATAATTATTTATTTTTATTTAATGTCACTTTAGAATTTTTCATTCTTTTCACCTAGTGACACCAAATAAACCTCCTTGACTCCCTTGTCCTTGTAATGACTATAGCCTATGGGAGTCGTGTAGGCTATTAAGTCATCCTCTATCATGATCAATTGGAAGGGGACATTACATAATACAGATACATTATGCCACAAAAGACAATGCATGTTAAGAATATAGCCAAAACTGAGAAAATTATTATGGTGTGTAGTAGGTCATGAGAAAGACAATAAAAATGAGTAGGGTAGACATACTTTACTGAACTAGACCTGGCTCTTGTTATAGCACAAATTGTGACATCTATGCATTTGTGACATGGCCCAACCCTTTTCCCTAGCTTTATAACCAAAATCTCAACTTCCCTCATCAAGGTCATTTAAAAAACATGACTTTTTCTTATATCCGTGGGTTTCCTTTGTGCAACACGTAGACATTCATGCCTTTCTATCTTGCAGCCCAAGGATGTCGTCAAAAAATGTGAAAATATTGTAATTCCACATTTTCGGGCAGGGTTTTCAGGTGGGCTCATTTCCCAACCTCACTAAGCTCGTACCAAACAGAATTCAACCTCCTTAACCTTTCAAGGATGGTATAAATGCACCATTGGGGGCATGGATGAAGAGGGGAACTGAGGTGCAAGATCATGCTAGCAAAATTTAACAAACTTCCCTATACCCCTTCATTCTCTAAGCAGCATCTCATACCTGGAAACTTCTTTTCCAATGTTCCTTCCTTATCTTTATAACTAAAGGGTGTGTTCCTATCCTTGTTGAGTTATCCAAGGAAGAGCCTCACCGATGAATTGATGCTTTGAAGGTATTTGGAGGAACCCAGGGAAGTTGGCTTTGAACCAGTACTAAAGGTTGAATCTGGTTGTAACTACCTTTCTCACATTGTTTTCAATAGAAGATTCCTCTTTCCCACCTATTGTGTGTTTATTGGTTCATTGTGATGTTATATGCTAATGTCTTTCCTATATATATTTGAATCTATGCACATGATGCATACTATTTGAATGTATAACTACCTTGTAGAAGCCTATTCTTGGTTTCCTATTGTAGGCTAGTTCTGGCAGAGATCAGGAGCGCTTCAAGAAGTGAGAGCGGAGATCAACATTGAACAAAATATTCAAGGTGTGAAGCATTTTCTTCTTTCTTTCTCTCTCCCTCTCTCTTTAGAAAAGTAGTTATTTCTTGTATGCATTGATATAGACGAAGATGGGTTCTGTCTTCAGAATTTGGTCTTGCTCTGTTGTGACTTGACCCAAGGTCACAGGGGAAAAATCCTTTAAACAAAATTGGCGACCATACTGGGGACTCTCCTAGTTTGGGTCAATTTTAGGGTTTCTTTGGTTTTCTTAAGGTTTTTTTTAGTTTTTCCTATTTCTTGACTTTAATGTCAGATTTTCATCAGTTAGAAACTTTTTCAAAAGTTTATGGAAGCCCCTCTTCTAGGCTGACTGTTTATTTTTCAAGTGTAACTAACTTATACACGCTTTGTCCTTCTACCAGGCATGGAAATCCACATTTTTCACTTCTATGACCCACGGATATCTGCGTGTTGTAGTTAACACAATTGTGGACCTGTGTATTTGGCTTGAAATTTTGAGTCTTTTGCTCATAAGTGGTTGGTCTTAGTTGGTTTTTGAACATTTATTGAGCCCTCTAACTTTGTCGATGCTCTGGATTGTTGGTTACAATCTGTGAAAACTATTACTTTGCTTAAAAAGGTTTTGATTACTTGCAAGCTTGTCTTTGAGTTTTTAGGGTGGTTAAGGTCAGTGGAAAGATCAATTGTATATCTGGGTTGATCTCCATATTGATTGTCTTTTTGGTGGTTAGTTACTATTTCCTTTCTTCCTGTTTTTCTTTCTCCTTTCATTGTTAAAAAGAAAAGAAAATTTTCCTTGTTAGTTGCATGTTCATTTCTTTTTGACGAAAAAACAAAAATTGCTTGGTTGCTAGTTTTCTTTTCTTGTTTCATTTTCCTTTAAATTTATCAAGAAAAGAAATTTTTTTCTAGTATTCAGGCCTATGTGCTTTCTATTTGTTTTGATAGGTAGTTACTTTGGTTAAAGTTAGTCTTGTTCAAAAGAAAATAATTCCAGTGTGTCAAGTTCTTTCTCTCTGTCCTGCATGATTGTTTACAAGGCATTCTAGGGATGCAGTGCATAGTATTTTAAATATCTTGCATACATTCAAGCGTATATTGCTTTCATTTGCAAAAATACAAAAGAAAAGAGTTTTTTTTTCTAAAGCGTTGATTAGCACTTCTTATTTTCAGTGAAGAAACCACATTTCATTTTTTATTTATTTTCTTAAAGTGTTTTCTCTGAGTCAGTCAAAACATCACATAAGTTTCATCTGTACCTTTTGAGTAACAAAATCCCCATAAAATGAATGCTTAATAAAATTTATTAGAAACTTTCATTTTGTAGGATGAACAGACTAGTTACAGGCTAGTGCCTTGGTAAAGGTTGGAGAGTAAATTTCTCCAAGGACATAAAACAAACGTAAAAGTTTGATCTAGGGAGAGCCTAAATCCAACTATCGTATAAGTATAGTCGAGAGCCTCCTCTAACACATGAGCTAAACACGAGGTCACGTGAAGAAGATATGAGGAGAGACCCCTCCAGAGCTTAACTAAACATAGACGAGAGATCATATATTGGGGGTTTTGTTAGTACCCATACCTCTGTGAGAGGCGGTGCTTTTGAGGCTTTAGGCTTAGCTACCCTTCCCATACGTTCGATCCTGACTGTCGATTGTACCCCCGGGATAGTGACTAGGAGTTGGTGACCTTAGTGGCCATTCCTAGGGATCTCAGATGGATTTTGCATCACACTTTTCAGTATTGTTGGAGGATGCCCTTCAAAGTGTGGGTACTTGCACAAAATAAGGCTAGTTAGTGGAGGTTGGGATAACCATTTCTGATTCCTTCATTCATTGGTCCACGGGACTTAATCAACCCGTGCCTTCGTCCGAAAGGTCCTTACCATACCTTGTGACTATTGCAATCTCAGGACCTAATCCACCTGAGTCGGGATATTGGCAAGGTCATTTTTGTCTATTTGTTGTCTTTTAGGATTTTTATAGTGGTGTACTCCACGATCGTAGACTTGCTTAGATAGGCGTGTGCATGGTCGCTCGAGAGTTGACAACTCAAAGTGGCTAACCAACCTCCTCATAGATCGAGGAGAATTCAAGGTCTGCCTCTTGAGGAGGAATTAGAACCAATTCTCCCTCGCCTCCACTAAGGTGTTGTCTTGATCAATATGGTTCTTTTGTGTGGATTGCTCTAGTCGAAATCCCAACTATGGAGCTCTAAGAGATTAACGCCTCGGAACCAGAGGTTGTAATGGTTGAAGATCTCGGAGCTGAAGAATACGCTTTGTCTTTTAACCTTCCACTAACTGGAACTTTCTCATCACCTGTGGTGCAAGTTCCCCCTCCTAGATCGGACTTTACTAATATTATGCCTCTTCACGGGGTCACTATGGACGACACTTCGCAAGTTTCTGGGTCAGGAGTCCCTATAACTCCCACTTCGGCAATAGTCACCAGTGTGATATTTCTACCTGGTGTGTCCAACATAATAACTAGTGTGGTCAATTCCACCATAGTCGCGTCGATCAACAGCATTGCTCCGCTGGTCGTTGGTTATGCTCCTTCCATAAGTGGAACCATGTCATTTTTGTCGATGTCAAATGCTTTTTCGTTCGGTATGTTGTCAATGGGAATGCTCAACGCATTTGTTGGTTCCCAACCAACATCCCAAGTTTCTAACATTGGTGCAGGGAGTTCTTCAATTCCCTACCAAGCGATCCCTTGGGGTGGAGGTCACATCCCTCCATCGTTTCCATCCATTGGGAGCGGGGCTTTCCTGTCTTTCAGTCCTAACTCCTTCTGAGGCTGGGGTGTTTCCACGGGTGCCACTAGCATGCCTTCAACTTCCACTCCGTTCACATTATACGATGGAATCCTGAGTAACCCTTTCACCGCATCTATGGCACCGGAAGGGGGAAACCCCTTCTAGCCTCAATGGAATCCCATGCAAGGGTTCTTCCCTTCGTAGAGGATTCCATCAGGGGGGAAATCCTTTCTCAGTCAGTATAACCCCATGCAAGGACTAGTTCCTTCACAAAGTGGTATGGTAGGGGGAAACCATGTTCTTCCATCTAGGAATCAGAGGAGTGGAGGTTATCCTCCATTTAACCAGATCCAACAGGGTTTTACCCAAATCTTTGGTCCATCGAAAACTCTTACTGACAACCTGGTGCTAGTTACAATCCAGGACCCTCTTTTCAAGTTGTTAATCAGTCGATGACACAGCCCAAGCTACCTTTTCTGGAAACTCTCCATTTTCCAAACTTATCTAAGTTGATGAACGACCTGATTCAGAAGGGTCCTCAACAACCCAGAGAGAAAAAGAAAGGCAAAGACAAGAAGGGTAATGGGGGTAATGACAAAAATCCTAACAAGAATATTGAGGGGGCAAAAGGTGAAAAGAGAAAATTGAAGTTCCCATGCAAGCTTTGTGGGGATGATCACCTTACTCATCAATGACCCAAGATGGAAGAGGCCCAATGCTTGATAAATTTGCAACAACAACTTGTTGTATTACAAAATCTGTTTCCGCGAGAGCAAAACATGCAGGTTGGATCTTCCACTTCCAATCCACAAGGGGGAACTTCTGCTGCACCTTTGCTGGATAGATCTTTCTTGTTTGTTAATATGGTTAATTATTCAAAGTTAAAAAAAGAGGAGGTAGATTTGTTGAACAGATCTCGCGATTATAGTAATCCAGAGTCGACAACGAAAGGCAAAGAGACTTATGATCCTCAGAAACCTCTTCACATAGAGAAACATGAGAAAGAAACGACGACGCACATACCGAAAGGTGTGTACAAAAGAGCATCGCACAACCCTAATGCCAGAGCTGCACCCAACTACTCTATTGTTGAGGATTTAGCTCAAATGTTGTGTGTGATGTCTGCTCTTGAGGTGCTTCAGAGTTTCCCCATGCAACGCACCATGTTGTTATCCATGATCAGAGCAGAAGATTCTTCCAGTCTGCTCACTATGAATTTTGACACTACTGATGTGAAGCCTCGTCTTCCTTATCATGTAGCCTTCCAAATTGATGTCCTTTACACAAAACACATCATCAGGAGGACCGTTGTTGATGAGGGAGCTTCTACGTGCATCATGTCTTTGTCCTGTTGGAAATCTATCGAATCTCCAGAAATCGCACCTTCTCCTACTTTGTTGACTGCATTCGATGGATGATCGTTTAGGTCGCACGAGCTTATTTCCTCTTTTCTAGTCTAGCTGGGAGGTAAGTCTGTTTCCATAGAAGTAGAAGTAGTCGACGCACCGCTCAACTATAACTTTATATTGGGAAGGAGTTGGACTTACACGATGACAGTTTTAATCTCATCGGTATTTCAAATTTTATGCTTTCCCCGTGAGGGAATAATTGTGACTATCGATCAGATGGTTTTTAATCGTTCTAGCTCCATGGAGAATCAAGGATCCACAGTTCCGTGGATTGAAAACTCTCAGTCGGAAACTGAGAGCATCGGTGTTGGTATGTATCCTTCGCTTATGGGTACCTTTAATTTTCCATCACCAGTGTCCTACATTCATGCCACCTCGGTCGACTACCAAAATTCGAGTTCCCCGACTCCTGTTACAATAGTTGTTTCTTTCAAAGCGTTGTATCTACAAGATCCATGGGTGTTACCCTCGCCATCTGATTCGGTCGAGGGCCACACACATGTCGGGATGGCTATGCCACTGTCTACAATGGAAGTTGCTTATCAAGCTATAAAACAAGCCACTGCAAACCCAGATCAATCTCCTTCTTTGATGGAGGAGGACGAACTTTTTTCGGAGCCTATTTGGGCTCAGAATTGTTCAAATTATCAGGATTGTCTTGACACCGTCTTTCCTTCAAATGAAACTATTATTGAGGCAATGATTGGAGATGAAAGGCCATGGGAGGATATGCATCATAGATCTTATTTCCTCTCCGAGATTAGTTGTGTGGAAAATGGAGAATTCAATTCAACTGTGTGTAGGAGTGTTGATCGGACGGTAAATCCCTTGGCTAGGCATGGTGTCTACGTCGAAGGAAATATGGAGAATATATCAGAAATCATTCCCATTAACATTTCTAAGACGCCTGATGTTGTCGAAAATGTCTTTATTGGGGCAGAGTGCTCTCAAGATGAAATTTGTGAGTACACGACACTTTTTAAGGAGTTTAGAGATGTTTTCGCTTGGTCGTACGAGGAAATGCCTGGCATAGATCCTCGAATTGTTCAAAATGAGATTTGAAACTACGAGAATGAGAAACCGGTTCGACAAAATTTGCGACCAGTGAATCCAAGCAAAGCTGCAACAATTAAAGTTGAGGTGAAAAAACTACTTAAAGTTGGCTTTATTTACCCAGTGTCATTGACGAAATGGGTATCCAACCCAATTCCAATCGATAAAAAATAGGGCATGATTCAAGTATGTATGGATTTTCGGGACTTGAATAAAGCTTGTCCAAAAGATAACTTCCCTATGCCATTTATTGACCAGATTCTGGATGAATGCACAGGGAGAGAGATTTTTTCGTTCATGGATGTTTTTTCGAGGTATAACCAGAATGAGATTCGACCAAAAGACCAATATAAGACAGATTTCATTTGTCCTTGGGGAACCTTCGCATACAAAAAGATGCCCTTTGGCCTTAAAAACATTGGAGCCACTTTTCAGCGAGCCATGATGTCTTCTTTCCATGATGTCTACTTGGCCTTAAAAACATTGGAGCCACTTTTCAGCGAGCCATGATGCATATAGTGGATGATCTCACAGCTCATTCTTGCAAGAGAGTTCAACATTTGCTACACCTCTACCTAGTCTTTGAGAGATGTCATTACTATCGAATCCGGTTAAATCTGCATAAATATATTTTTTGTGTGACTTTAGGACGTCTTTTGAGTTTTATAGTTTCAACTAAAGGGATCATGGTTGACCCTTTGAAAGTGGAGGCAATCACTTAGTTGCCTCCCCTGCACACAATTCGTTAGCTTCAAAGTCTACAAGGAAAGGTGAATTTCCTTGGATGCTTTGTACCTAACTATGCCAATATTATGAAAGGCTTCATGCGTCTTTTGAAAAAGGGGGTTCCATTTTATTGGGACGAGACAACACAATGTTCATTTGATGCATTAAAGAAATTGTTTGTTTCGACTCCATTATTGAGTCCCCTGGATTGTAATCAAGATTATTTGGCAGCAACTGAATCATCGATTGGCATGGTCTTAGTTCAGGAGGATGATGAGCTCCAAGAGCATGTCATCTACTACTTAAGTCACACTTTATTGGGTCCTGAACTGAAGTACTCTCGCGTCGAGAAACTGGCCTTAGCATCATTTCATGTTGTTCAGGGGCTTCAACATTATATTCTTATGAGGAAAACAAATATCATCGTCGACGATGATCCTTTTCAGTATGTTTTGAATTGGTGAATAATTGGTGGGAAGTATAACAAGTGGATTGTTGTGCTTCAAGAGTTCGAATTGGATTTTTCTTATGCGAAAGCCAGAAATCTTTAGTCTTCGTCAAATTGATGTCGTAGTTCCCAGTAGAGAGTGAGGAGAGTGAAGTAATCAACTCTTTCCCGGGTGAGCATATCTTTCTCATCTCTTCGTCTGATCCTTGGTATGGATATATCCTTATATATCTCCAGACTCTGAAGTTTCCTCCACATTTTTCATGAGATGAGCGATGACGGATTCGTCACCTAGAGAAGAACTATCTCATTATCACCGACACTTTGTATCGATGAGGGGTAGACTCAATTATTTGTCATTGCCTCAATCATGAGGAAGCATAGGTCATTTTAAATGACTTCCATGGTGGAGGATGTGATGGTCACTTATCAGGGTTGGAAACATCCCAGAAGATTTTGCGTGTTGGTTATTTCTGGCCTACGATCTTTAAGGATTTCATAGAACTGGTCAAGAAATGTCATCCTTGTCAAATATTTACAAAGAAGATGTGTGTGTTGGTTATTTCTAGCCTACGATCTTTAAGGATTGCCTAGAAATCGTCAAGAAATGTCATCCTTGTCAAATATTTACAAAGAAGATGTGTGTGCACCTGACTCATGTGTTTCTCGTCATCGTTGTTGGTCCCTTCACCAAGTGGGGGGTAGATTTCATGACATGCCACCCAGCCTCATCTAGGGGGCATCGATACATTATAGTGGTCATTGACTACTTTACAAAGTGGGCAGAATCCATGTCGACATTTTCTAATGATGATGAAACCACAACGCTTTTCGTGTTCAATCATGTCATTGCTAGGTTTGAGGTTCTGAGAGAGATTTTCATTGATCATGGAAGTCATTTCTAGAACCGTGTGATGTCTAAGTTAGCATCAAAACTGGGTTTTAGACAGGAGCACTCGTCTCCTTACTATCCTCAGGCTAACGGTCAGGTCAAATCCGTTAGCAAATCCTTAAAAACTATATTGAAAAAGATGGTTAACTCGACCCTGTCAAACTTGCATTTGATGCTATATCTGGCATTGTAGGATTACCAAACCTCAGTCAAAACTGCAACAGGATTCTTTCCTTTTCAACTTGTTCATGGAGTAGAAACATTTTTTCCCATTGAATGTGAAATCTCTTCACTTAAAATCATTGTCGAACTCTTACCCAACACGATGCAACTTGAAGAATGCCTCATTTACTGACGAGAAACATCAATATGCAGATTTACCAAATGAAGCACATAATAAATGCGTCAAGTTTCAGTACGACAAGTCTGTCCGCCCAAGGATATTTTCTAAAGGATACCTTGTGTTAGTCTACGACCAAGACAAGAATTCCCTAGGGACAGGCAAGTTTTGTTAATATTATGGTAGCTTCGGGAGGTATGAACCTCTATTGTGACCTATGACGAGATTAGAATATTTCGGAAGGAAGCAAAGAAGTAAAGGAAACCCTAGATGAGATGTCGGCTGCAGAAATATAATTAATATGAATTAATTAGTATCCAAAAGGAGAAGTCGGCCCCAATAAGTCAACCAAAACCACTATAAATACAGGGCGTCAGTGCTCATTATTCACATTCTCAGAATTGCAGAGAGCCAGTTGTGCGCACTGCAGTTGGCAGTTTTGTGTGCAAGTTTCTGGGGAAGGTGTTGCGCCAGTTTATGGGTGGGACTATCTGATCAGATTTGGTTTCTATTCTTGCTTGGTGCATTAGCCTTGCTTGGCTATTGATTGCTACCAATATTCTTCTCTGTCAAGGTCAAGGTGCTCGGAGGGTGGCTTCGACCTATGGTTGGGTGACAAGGGTATTGTCAATGGTAAAATGAGCACAATATTTCATATTCTAACAGGTTATGGTCCCACACCTCCTTCATTTAGCCTAAACACTGGAAGGAAGCATAGTCGCTAGGATATTGAGCTCGCTAAGGAACTGCCGCTAGGGTTACTAGCAGGAGTAGCCTCCAAGACACTATCGCTAGGGTTACTAGCAGAAGCAGTTGTAGAAACCCTAATCTCAGATCTGACACCTTGTGATGGAGCATCTCACTCAAGAAGAAGATATTCAGATGTGCCCTAACTCAGCACACCTCTTGGCTCTCTCAGAAGACAAAAATGACGAAGTTGAAGTTTTGGATCAAGGCATGACCAGTTACCAGTTAACCGAAGACATGAGTGAAACGATCAGTCTTTTACAATACTCGGCACTTACCAGAACGATTGA
>JASDQU010586547.1:57318-79646 GCA_032191745.1 Picea mariana | reverse complement strand
ATTCCTGATATATGTTGCTAATATGTGCTCACATCTAACTGGTTATAAATGAAAACAATGGGTAATGAATAAATGTTGAATGCTAATTGATGAGTTTTTGTGCAAGAGGGAAGTTTTGGGAAAAAGAGCCCCACACTCATTCACCCCCCTCTAAGTGTGGTAGGTGTGTCCAACAGTGAGGAGAATTGAACAATCATATCTAGAGATGACATGTGGCAGAGATCCACGAGCTTTGGAGGAAGAGTGCTTTGGAGGAAAGGCGAAGGCAGAGTATCCAAAAACTCCCGAAGGCCAAACTATTGGAGGAGATCATGATCATTAATATGAAGTACACGTGTGTTGTCATATTGTAGAGGGAATATTCCAACTATTGATAGTTGGAGCACTTGGCGCTCGATCTGTCGCTTCAGGGGATTAGAATCTGGACCAGGGGTCAAATTTTAGCCCAAAAATAAAAGTGTTTAGAATTGATTCAAAACAAATAGGTGCATAGGCCTCATCGTCAAGAACCCATCTCACTTTTAATGGGGTCAAATGGATATCAAATGAGTGAGATATCACATTTTGTTCAACTTGCCAAACAGGTAAAAAAATTGCTAACTGTATAGTCCGTACAGTCCATACAGGTTGACATGGAAAGGATATGACCACACACGTGGCAACTAATGTGGTATATACTGATTTGGCAAGAATTTATTTGCAGGGCACGTGGGCAAATGAAGGTGAGACATGTGGCATGTTTTGAACCAATTGGTTTGTGCCACGTGGCCCAGGCATGGGCTGCCACGTGGCACCATGGTGGTGTTTAAAAGATGTTTTATGGAGTCCATGGGGATCGAACCCCAGACCTCCCCCAACTGTGGAGTGCTTAGGCAAAGGCCACCCAACCGATCTGCCATAGTTTGTATCTTAACATATATACGTGTTGAAATGTATTTAAGTTCAACTTTTTTAAAGGATGGCGTGGGGGTCCGGGCTGGGGCTTAGCCCCAACCCCGGTTACATGCGCCATATCCCATATGACCACTCCACATATATTTGCATGTGTTTTTTTTCAAACAGTTTTCCAAACCCACACACTTGGACACATGTCACAACCACAGTCAACCTTGCAAACATAGCCCTTTTTATGCGTAGGGGCGTGGCCACATGGCCCCCATGCACCCAACACTTCCGTGATTCGGGGTGATTCGGGGGCTTAATTCAATAACGATGCGAAAATTTGGTACATTTTGAGGGCATGCATGCATGTGTTGGGTTTAGGCATAGGAAATGCCCAGAATCCAGGTTACTCACATAGGAGGTGCGAATTGGCGAACCAGAGACAACAAGCTTGAAGGAGGAAAATGGCAGGAGGCCTATCTTCTTCATTTTTTGGCCAAATGAAGTGCTGAAAAAGCCCAGATAGGGGTTTTTGGATGTTCTAAATCCATTGGTATTATTTGCAAATCCATTTGGAGACTTCTTTTGCATTTTTTTCTACTTTGAAGTTTCAGGAAGCTCTAGGGAGATTAGGGTCACCATTGATTGAGGTAATCCTCAGATGAGCCCAAGTCTATTTTCTGTGACTGAATAGTCATTTTTGACTAATTGTTATGCTCTGAACACATTGGGATAGATTTCAGAGGCATTTGAGGACTTTATAAGTGTTTTTTCCACAAGGAATCTCAGGGAAGCTCAAGGCCACATGTTGAAGAGGTCATTCCTGGATGAGCCATGGTCCGTTTTCAGAGTTCTATTAGTCATTTTTTGGGTTTTTGTGTATTTTGAACCTAATGGTATAGTCAGTAAATCCATTGGAGTTGAGCAGAATCTTGTAAAATAATCTTTGACAAACTAATCCCAGAGAGCCTAGTCCATTGATGGAGGCTTAAGGAGATGTAGCCCAATTGGGGGTGAACTCCTTTATCATCTTGTTATTGTTGTGAGTTTGTTGGTTATATTTTCCGCAATTATGTTGTTGTTGTATTTTTGTAAACAACATATTTAATCATTAAAAAATCCTCACACATAAACACCTAGAAGATGCATAAACTTGGCACATAATTTATATTTCATAACTAAGACATTGAGCAAGGTCCTGAAAAGTTTATTTTAATGGAGTAGAGGGTGCTTGCATAGAAAAACAACTCAGCCCCGTATTTTCAAATCATCAAGTGTTAATCACTTTAGGAGGCAAAGGAGTTGGAATGTTTAGAACTCCCAAACACCCAAGTCTGAAGCGTCTTTCAGGGCTTATCCCTCGGTCATAGCCCGAGGTCGCATGTGGAGAGGGGCTAGAAAAAGGAGCTAACACCCACAAATTCAAAGTTTAAAGAGCATTATAAAAGGGCCTATGGGTTACATACAACCTGTGCCTAAGGTGATAAAAGGGATTGTGTTAAACCGAATTGGGGCTAGTAGGGTCCCAAGGAGTTAATTCATCTCATAAATTTGAGGATCCTTCATCGACAGATCGCGCAACTCCTAGGGGCGAAAGGGGGGTGCATCAAGTGGTATCAGAGCAGAAATTTTCTTGCATATAGCAGGAAAAGGTGAGAAGGTGAGAATAAGTAGTTTATTAACATCCAGTGGTATCAGATACACCAAGTGGTAGTTGTGTAAAGGAGAAAATTTCAGCACCATGCCGCTAGAATATGTCCAGAGCCACCTGTAGAAAATCAAGATGTGGAAAGGGAGATGAGAGAACTTCACACAAGAATAGATGCTATGGAGACAACACAAAGGAGAGAACCTGATGCTGGAGATGTCAGTGATGCACATAACGAAGAAGTGGAAGTTGAAGAAGTTGTAGTAGAGGATGCTGTAGAAGAACGCTTGTTGAAATTTGTTGTCAAGTTGGGATCTAGAGCGAAGATAGACATCTGGATGTATGAAGGAAATTTAGATGCTAGAGAATTTCTTGATTGGATAAGATCAATGGACAAGTACTTTGACTATGAAGACGTCGATGAGGAGAAGAAGGTGAAACATGTTGTCACCGGATTAAAAGGACATGCAATGCTATGGTGGGATGAACTGTAGGCTGACAGAAGATGCAAAGGCAAACAAAATATCAAGAATTGGGACAAAATGGTAGCCAAGTTGAAAGATAAATTCATACCCAAGGAATATCAGATAAATCTATTCAGAAATTTGTAGAACTATAGACAGAAGGGAGTGACAATGAAAGAATATATAGAGGAGTTTTATAAGTTGAACATCAGGGATGAACAGAGAGAAAAATATGATGAAAAGGTTTCTAGATATATTAATTCCCTGACATATGAAATCCAGGATGAAATCAGCATGATGACAGTAAGGATAGTTGAGGATGCTTATCATATTGCACTGAAGGAAAAGGAGAAGTTGGCCAGAAAATGGAGCCAACGAAGCAAAGGAAGAAGAATCAAGAGAGGCAAGGGAATTTTCCATGATAAGGCATAGAAGCCCAAGGTTGAGACTGGAAAACCACATATTCACCCAGAAAGAAGAGGAAGTTCCCGAAGGAGACAATATCGTGGTAGAAATGATTTTCCTCGAGGAAGAGCAAGAGGTATAGGAGGAGAAGTGAAGTGTTATGCTTTTGGAAAGATAGGACACATGTCTTGGGAATTCCCCAAGAGAAAGAAATAAGGAGCAGGTGAAGCTCACATTTTGGAAACGAAGAAGCATAATGTTGAAGAAGAAGGTGAAGAAGATGGGAAATCCATGATGATGAAGAAGGTTCTCTTGAAGCCAGAGCCAGAGGTTGAAAAACTAGTGCAGAGGAACATTTTGTTCAGAACTGTTTGCAAGACTAAAGATAGGGTATGCAAGATGATAATTGACAGTGGGAGCACTGATAACTTAGTATCCAAAGAGATGGTGGAGAAATTGGAGTTGGAGACAAATGCACATCCGAGTCCCTATAGGGTGTCATGGTTGTAGAAATGACACYAGGTAATGGTAACTAAACAATGCTTAGTTGAATTTAAGATAGGAGGATATAGAGATGAGATATTGTGTGATGTTATTCCCATGGATGTATGTCATGTTTTGTTGAKAAGACCATGTTAGTTTGACATAAATTTAATTCATGATGGGAGGAAAAATACTTATACCTTGGAGAAGAATGGTAGGACACACATGTTACTGCCAATTGAGGAAAAGAAGGTAAAGGAAGAAGCAAGCACAAGTATACTTCTCATGAGTGGGAAGGAACTCCTGAGTGAATTTAAGAAAGAATAGGAGACGCAATTTTCTATGGTAAGGAAACCTAGAGTTTTCCTTACAAGTACTTCTATGGATGACCATCCTGAAGAAATTTAGAAGCTGTTAGAAAATTTTGTTGACATAGTAGTGGATGAGTTACCTAGCTCATTTCCACCCATCATGAGTAYCAGTCATCACATTGATATAATACCATGAGTGAGTCTTCCAAACAAAGCAGCATACAGGCTGACACCTCAAGAGAATGAGTAGGTAAAGAGACAAGTCTAGGATTTGATGGACAAAGGTTTGATCAAAGAAATATTGAGTCCATGTGYAGTACCAACTATGTTGAGTCCGAAAAAGGATGGAATGTTTACAGACTCAAGAGCCATAAATAAGATCACCATCAGGTACAAATTTCCTTTGTCAAGGATGGATGACTTAATGGATTGTTTGAGTGGAGAAAATTATTTTTCAAAGATAGACTTGAAAAGTGGATATCACCAAATAAGAATGAGAGAAGGTGATGAGTGGAAAACAACCTTCAAAACAAATGAAGGGTTGTGTGAATGGCTTGTTATGCCATTTGTCTTAACAAATGCCCCAAGTACTTTTATAAGGTTGATGAATGAGGTATTAAAAGATTTTATTGGTAATTTTGTGATTGTATATCTGGATGATAGATTAGTCTTCATTAAAACTAAAGAAGAGCATTTGAGACATTTGACATTAGTGATGAGAAGATTGCAGCGGGAGAAGTTGTTGATAAATCTGAAGAAGTCCTCTTTTATGAGAACAAAAGTCATTTTCTTGGGTTTTGTAATCTCTTCAAATGAATTGAATATGGATCTAGAGAAGGTGAGAGCAATCAGAGAATGGCCATCTCCAAGAAGCATATTCGAGGTGAGAAGCTTCCATGGAATAGCATGTTTCTATCGAAATTTCATTAGAAATTTCAGTGGAATTTGTGCACCAATGATGGATACGATGAAGAAGAGACACAAGTATTTTAAGTGGAAAGAGGAAGCTGAGAAAAGTTTTAGGATATTAAAGGAGAATATAACAGAACAACTGATTCTGGTCTTGCCAGATTTCGAGAAGACATTTCAAGTAAGATGTGATGCTAGTGGAGTTGCAATTGGAGAAGTCTTGAGTCAAGATAATAGGCATGTTGCATATTTCAGTGAGAAGCTGAATGACACTAAGAGGAAGTACCCCACACTTGATAAATAATTTTATGCAATAATTCAAGCCTTTACAATTCATAACCAGAAAAGAGAAGTTAAATCAAATACATGTTAAGTGGATAGAGTTTATGAAAAAAATCACTTTTGTCATTAAACATATTTCTGGTAATGCTAACAAAGTTGTTGATGCATTGAGCAGGAGATGTCTGATTCTGTGGGAATTTCAAGTGAAAACCTTAGGGTTTGAACACATTAAGGAGATGTATCATGATGATCCATATTATAAAGAGGCATATGAAGCATGTGCAAACCCTGTGCTCAGAGACAGAAGCTAGTGGACAGAGTATTTGATTCAAGATGGATTGTTGTTTAAAGGTTTCCAGTTGTGCATGCCAAAGGGCTCGATGAGAGAAAATCTGCTGAAGGAAAAACATAGTGGAGGTCTAGCAAGACATTTTGGCCATGACAAGACATTTGCAGAGTTGAACAGTTCATACTATTGGCCAGGTATGAGGGCAGAGGTGAATAAGTTTGTAATAAAATGTAATATTTTCCAGTATGCAAGAGGAAAGAAACATAATACTCGATTGTATCAACCATTTCCTATTTTAGATAGGCCTTGGGATGCAATAAGCATGGATTTTGTGTTGGGATTGCCAAGGAAACAAAGAGGAAGTGATTCCATATTTGTTGTAGTGGATAGATTCTCAAAGATGACACACTTTATCCCATGCCAGAAAAATAATGATGCAACACATATTGCAGATTAGTTTTTCAAGAAAGTTGTGAGACTTCATGGGTTGCTCAAGAGTATTTTATCAGACATAGACACTAAATTTGTTAGTCATTTCTGGAGAACATTGTGTTAGAATATGGGGACAAAATTGTCTTTTAGTTCAACACATCACCCTCAAACGAATGGAAAAATTGAGGTGGTGAATCAGAGTTTAGTAAATTTGTTGAGGAGTCTGGTCACCGAACATCATAGCCAATGGGATCAAATTATGTCACAAGTAGAGTTTGCATACAATGAATCACCAAATATAAGTACAGGAAAGAGCCTGTTTTAGATAATATATGGGATGAATCCAGGGGGAGTATCATAGTTGAGAGATCTGGAGAAGAATGAATTTAGAAGCGTTGGAGCATAAGAATTTGCTACAAAAATGCAAAAGCTTCATAATCAGATCAAAGAGCAGTTGCAAAACAACAGTAGAGAGTATAAACATAGAGTTGATCAACATAGGAGAAAAATTCAATTTGAAGTGGGAGATCAAGTTCTAGCACATCTCAAGAAGGAAAGGTTCCCAAGGGGAACATATAACAAACTGAAACTAAAGAAGATAGGACCATGCAAGATCCTAAGGAAATTTGATGAAAATGATTATGAGATAGAGCTGTCAGAGGATGTGGGTTTATCGCCCATATTCAAAATCTCAGACATGTATCTTTACAGGGAAGATGACACCAGAGAGTCAGAAGATCAGAAAAAGATCCAGTGAGAGAAGCAGATGCCCGTAGTAGAAAATCCATAGATGGAGAAGATAATAGATCAAAGAATTGGTAAGAAGACCGGGATAAAGACTTATTTTTAGTATTTGGTAAAGTGGAAAGGACACCCAATAGAAGATGCCAGTTGGGTAAATGAAGCCAATATTCAGAAGCATGGAAAGTCAGTGCAGGAGCTCATGGAAAAGAGTCCATGAATTTTATTCTAGAGGAGTATGATGCAGGAGCATCGTCATCAAAGTGCAAGTGGAGGACAACTCAAGGCCTTGCGCACATTTTGAAGTGATTTTTGAATTTAAGAAGGGCATATCATGAAACATCTTGAAAAGATTGTAATTAAAGAACGTCTTAAATGTTTTGGAGCTGAACCATCACATGAGATCAATGGGGAGTGTATTTTCCTTTAATGTAGTAGCTTACAGTACAGATTTGAAGCGTTTGCTCTTATCTGTCTGTCTCAAACATTTAATTGTAATAAATCCTTAGTAGTTGAAAGTTTTTATTTCGATAGGTTAAAACTAAGGTAGTCTGAGGGAAAAGATCTATGAGTTCTTTTGTATAAATAAATGTATTGTCTACCCAAATGAGGCTGTTGAAGATTATTGTAGCTGAGAGTTGGTGTTGTTGTTGCAATTTAGTTGAAAAATGTAGAGAGTTGTTAAGAGTTGCTAAGAGATGTTGAAGAGTGTTGTATGAGCCCATGTATGTATCATTTGAATGAATATAACAGAGAAGCGTTGATCCACATGTTTGGTGTTGTTGTTACTGTGTCTATCTGAATGAATGAATGGTAGGATTTTTGTTTAGTTGCAATTCTCTGTTATTACTTGTTCTTATGTTATGAATTCATTTACATGGTTGAATGTATGAATCTGTAAGACATTAGATAATTTTCAATTAATTCTCTTCTATGAGCCTGTGTAAGGAGTGCATAGTGTCTGCAAGGTGTGTGTTGACAGAGTCTATTTCGACTTAGAATCTCAGAAGAGATAACATGAAGCTTTTGTTTGCAAGGAGTGCATAAGAGTCCGCAAGGTGTGAATTGACAGAGTCTATTTTGACTCAGAAGTTCAGGAGGGATAGATTGAAAGTGTGCGTAGGTGGAAACACACTGAAAGTCATATTATTCAGGAGGAACAATTGAGTTGTATAAGAACTGTTGCAAGGAGTGCACAATCACCCATCATGATTTAAGTTGAACGAAGCATGTTACAAGGTGTGCGCAGAGTCAATATTTGGCTAAGTATCGAAGAAGTCATTCTAAGAATTTCAGAGTGTCAAGGAGAAACAAGTTCAAGAGATATAACTTGGAGCTTGTATGCAAGGAGTGCATATTGTCCAGAAGGAGTGCGTTGACATAGTCTTTTGACTCAGAATCCCAGGAGGAGTAACTTAAGATTATTTGCATAAAAGTGTGAAGAATTGTCGCAAGGTGTGCCCAATCATCCACAAAGAAGCTAAATTGTGGAGGAAGACCTACTACAAGGCATGCACAGGGTCAATTTCGACTAAGTGTTGAAGAAATGCTCTAAGGAGTTAGAAGTTTGAAGGAAGAACAAGCCCAAAATAGGTATAGGTTGAAAATGCTTTAGTAGGGAGGATACCTTTAAAATTTCATAAATTAACGAGCAAGATCCGTTCAAGAGGAAGCGGGATTGTTCTAGACCATCAGATCTGGGAGAGTTACACGGAGGTTAGCCTTGGAGTATTTTGAAACTTCATGTTTCATAGGTTTTAAAGTTTTTAAAGAGTAGGGATCTCTGAATTCCTCAAGCTGCGAAGTAATCCCATCCATTGGTTGTAATGAGGATATGTGACAGTTGATTGGAGAGTTCATGAGGAAGAACTCTTGAAGCTTTGTGTGGAGCAAGAGAAAACTCCTGAAGTCGTAAGGAGTGAGCAGAACTGGACCATCGGATCCAGAGAGGACACATGGCAGAGATCCACGAACTTTGGAGGAAGAGTCCTTCAGAGGAAAGGTGAAGGAGGAGTATCCAAAACTCCTAAAGGTCGAACTAGTGGAGGAGATCGCGACCGTTAATCTGAAGTGGACGCATGTCGTCAAATCGCAGAGGGAAAATTCCAGTCATAGATAGTTGAAGTATGTGGCACTTGATCTGTCTCTTCTGGTGTGAATTACTTTAGGAGGAAAAGGAGTTGCAACGTTCGGAAATCCCGAACGTCGAATTCTGAACCACCTTTCAGGGTTTAGCCCCAGGTCATAGCCCGAGGTCACATGTGGAGAGGGGCTAGTAGAAGGAGCTAGCACCTACAAATTCAAAATTTAAAGAGCACTAGAAAAGGGCCCACAGGTTCCATACAACCTACGCCTAAGGTGATAAAAGGGCCTGTGTTAAACTGAATTGGGGGCTAGCTGGGTCCCGAGGAGCTAATTTAGCTCAGAAATTTGAAGTTCCTCAACTGGAAGGTTGCACAACCCCTAAGAGAAAAGGGGGGTTCCATCACTCTATAAACATTGAGTCTATCATTACACTGATTTGTTATGGGTATAAGCACAACAGGTACAGGAAACAAGCATTGTAAAACTAGATAGGTTGAATAAGGTTAGACAAGTTGTGATCTAGGTGGATATTGGTGGCCACCCACCTATTCCAACTGGCTCCTCTTGTTAGTTTTTAGTTCTACACATTATTTTGTACTTCTTTGTAATTGTGGGTTCTATACTTTCGGGTTTGTCTTAATCCCTACACATTATCCAGGTGGATACTGGTGGCCTCCCACCTAATACAATGGGCTTATTTTGTATGTTTTCATGTCAACACATATTTTTGTACTTCCAGGGCCGTTTTGGGGCCCTAAACAGTGTTTTTTTGGCATGCCATAGTCAAATTGTAGACGAAGTCAGAGTTTGACGGCATAACGTGTAGTTTGCAAAAAGACCTTTCCAATGGGATATCACGCGCCTAAAATAGAGATCATATGCAAAAGTTACGACCCCAGATAGTTAATGTACTGACTTACCCAAACGGAGCCCACATGAATTTTGGTGTTTCATCTCCTAGGGTTAGGTTTTTGGATGTCCAAGGTTTTGGCATTCATGTTTATCATAAAAAGGCATTCAGATCCTCATTGTAATCATCTTCTTGCAAATGAGAGTAGTCGTCACATCTCTTCTCAGAGACAAAGCTGCCACCATTCTAGTGACTCTTGCACTCTGTATTTTTACAGTCTCTTTACAATTCTTTCATTAATAGAAATTAAGTATTGTTGTATTTCTCTATTTCTGGAAATTTTCACGAGTATTTTATTGTAATATCTCTGCTTTCATTTCGTTCTGAAAATAAATCCGGATCATTAGTATCAGAGCAGGATGATCTTGATCGTTTTTTAGTGCATGTCCCTAACGAGGTTCAAGTATAGCCATTTGGGTCTCGAGCTTGTCTCTCTTGGGGACAATCACTCTCACACACCCAAGAAACCCTTGATGGTAGTAGAAAAGAAAATGGTGGAGAAGAATATTTTATTAACCTGTTGCTTGAATAATCTCTCATGCGATAGAGGGATGAAATGATGGAGAATTTTTAACACATCCTTCAACGCTTGTCGATAGGAACAAATGCATCTTCATCAAGATACCATTTCAGAGGAACCTCTCCGTTCAAGGTACAAGTTAATTTTGATATTCCCATATTTGAAGGTCAGATAGATGTGGATGCCCTAGAAAAATGGTTAAATCTATTAGAAGGTTATTTCTCTGTTCAATTTTTTTTCGATAGGGAAAAAATCACCTTTGCACTCCTCAAGGATCTCCCCCATGTCAAACATTGGTGGGAAAATTAATGGGAGCAAAGTTCCACAGAGGAATATGGAATATATGGGGTCGAGCCCACTTGGGATTGTTTTTGGATGCGGTCAAAGAACAATACTATCATGTTCATAACTATGAAGACCAGTATGTGAGATGGACCACACTGTGGCAAGAGAAGATGCAAATAGTGTCGGAGTTCACAAATACTTTCCATACCTTGTGCACCAATATAGGTACGAAATACTCCAAGCGACATATGGTTCTGAAATGACCTGGGGCTCTGCACAGGTACATCCAAACTGAAATGGATTTCCTAAACATATCATCATTAAGAGTTGTCCATCGATATGCTGTCAAAATCAAGTAGAAATTTAGGCACCAAAACAAATGGGAATTCAGGTCTGCAAATCTACAACAACCAAAGCATGGTAAAGAAAGACCTAACCAACATCCTTTAGACAACCAGTTCAAGACACAAGACAAGAGGGGTAAAGGAAAGACGAAGAATGACACCGGGAAGTGGTGTGACTTCCATAAAATCCACTGGCACAACACCGATGAATTTTTCTCGATATAGTCATTGGTGGTCAAGGTCAAAGGCACGGAGCTGAACCCTAATTCAGAATCCCATCCAGAAAATATTGAAAAATGACATATCATCGATGCATAATCCACTGCTATTGTCATGACCACAACTATTCAACTAGAAGAATGTTAGAAAAATAGGATTGTGGAGCAATAAAATAAAAAAAATGTGGAAATAAAACACAAAAGATACACAATACAATAGAGACACATATATACATGGTTCACCCAGTGTGGGCTACGTCCACCAGAGAAATTTCCATGTCCTTCCTTTATTATTATCCATCAAATGAAGGGATATAACCTACATCACACCCGCTGTAACTTCCTCTTCTTTCTCTCATAGTCTCCTCACTCATAATATAATATTCGCAATAATGCATAGCTGCAATACATTTCCCTCATAAAACTTGGTTTCCTTCTAGGGAAAAAAATATTAACACAAGTTCTACCATAATATCTATGACCTTATAATGAATGGTCCATATTTACTATGAAATTACAATATACATTTACAAGGTAATTTTCCTTTGGGGGCCTTCTTGCCCATGAACCCTGCAGAGGGGGTAACGCCCCTATGCACTCCCCCGCGTGGAGGACTGTACATTATTCTTGGGTGTAAATTCTTCATGGGGTATAAACACGATTGAAAACAAATACCAATGAATAAAAAAGATAATCAGGCTCCACAACCAACCATCTCCCACTAAGAGACTGATCTCAACAACTCCATTGTTGTTGTATATGATAGAATATGATCCTTCTTGGACCTGGAAAATTTCTCATCTTCATCTTCATTATTATGGACCAACCAAAACTAAGCAGTGTCCCAGACCCCCTACTTCAGTATGTTCTTCTTGACCTCTCGGTCTAAGGATCGTTCTTAATCTCCCTTTGAGTCGCAATGACTCTTTGATTCCTGGCTAGAATCTTCACACTTCTAACCACATGTCCTTCTTAGGAGTTACACCCACGTGAACAAGTGCTAGGCCTAAACCTCCACTCCTCATGACCACCAGCATGACCAGTGACTTAACCCAAAAAGGGTGTGTCAGGTTTCACGACTTTGCGATTTCTGTTGTTGAGTCCCTTGACTCTTTCAAATCTCGAAACCCCAAAATGGGCTAATGGGTCTCTAGATCCTACCTTAAGTTCTCTTGATGTGACCCTCTGTCATAACCTGGGGCCCAACTTCCGAGCACGTCGAGATTTCATGATTCGAGAGTTCACGATGCAACACTCCTCCTTTTCTCTGAAGTCTGAACTCGTGACTTCTTTGTTGTGGGTCAACGATCCAGATTCTCCCATGATATGACGGTCTAGATCACGTCAGGATTTCGTGAATTAGAATTTTGCGACTTCTGACTCCGAGTCACAACTTCCTCCACACTCCCAAACTCCGAAATGACGAAACTTCACACATGATATCAACGGCTCTCGTCGATCTAGATCTAACGACAGTCCTCCCTCCTGAGCTTGTTAGTGTTTAAGGGATCTCACCTTAACCACTCCGTTGATATACTAGATCCAATGGTCCACAAAAAATTGATCATTCCCCCTCTGAGGATTTCAACCGTCCATTCAGATTCTTGATAACTCATGCAAAAGAACTTGGCATCCTTCCTCTTAATCTTTCCTTCTGTGAGATGACTCTAACCCTCATCTCACCTTAGAATTCTTCGAAGTCTATGTCCCTCTTGAGCTTATACTTTGTTACAACCTCAAGGATTCTAATGAATTCTTACGTGCACTCCTTGCGACATTCACAATAACCTCTGGTTATTTCACACTTCCAACTCTGCACACTCCTTGCGACAACAGTTCTTCAACCACACCCCTTGGTTGGAAAATTCTAAGACTTCAACCGGCCCATGCACACCTTGCACGGCCCAATGCTATACTTGCACTTCTGCAGGTATGAGAACAATGATATCCCTCCTGAGATTTTCTGAGATGAAACTCAAACTCTTGTCAATGCACTCCTTGTGGACTTTCACTGCACTCCTTGCAGGAATTCTCAGGACGATAAACAATTGAAACTCATACTCTTCCTCTCACAAACTTTGTACATTCAACATGAAATCACAGATACACACAACATTTAGACAAATGAAAATAGAGTATATAAGAAAACTATAAACATACCATTCAATAGCTGCTTATACAAGCCCTCTTATATTAATTGAAGTTCTTCTATACATGTGTTCAATATCAACAACTATTTGCTTATACAACTTCTAACAATCTATGTTCTTCTCTGCTCTCCTATGCTCTACAACTACTGATGGGAATAATCTTACAATACAATACATCTGAGGGGGCTTTCTTGAGTTTTCCCTCCTTCAGCTCAAACTATCTAATTAGAATTAAAAGATACAACTACTTTTCATTTAATACAATAAATGTCTACAACCGGTAGATGAGAGCTACGCTCAAGATCTGCATTACAACTCTCTAAAAGATTTAAGAAAAATTACATCCCTTCATATTTTACATTAATGTGTTCTCTTTTGATTTCAAAATATCTTCAAAATGCGCTTTGGTGCATGTCCAGTTGTCCTCCACTTCGCTAACTTGATATGCTGGCAATGCTCCTACATCATACTCCTCTGGATGAAAATTTCATGAACTCCCGTTCATTAGCTCATGCACCATTTGTCCATCTTTCTAGATATCCACTTCACTTTCCAAACTGGTATCCTCGATCGAGTGTCCTTTCCACTTTATTAGATACTCAAGATATGTCTTCCTCAAGGTCTTCTTGCTAACTCTCTGAGCAATGATATTTTCCATCTGCGACTTTTCAGCTACAGTCATATGTTTAATCCACTGAAATTTCTTCTGATTCTCTTCTCCTCATGCTGCATCTGCTCTGTAAGGATATAGATCTGCTACGTTGAATATGGGTGATATTCCCACACCATCTGGAAATTCTATCTCATAAGCATTTGCCTCTAATTTTCGTAAAATCTTACACGACCCTATCTTTTTCATCTTCAATTTATTGTATATTCCCCTTGGAAACCTTTCTTTTATTAGTTTCCCTAAGACTAAATCTCCCACTTTGAACTGAATTTCTCTTCTGTGCTAATCTTCTTTGTGCTTGTATTCATGGTTGGAATTCTGCAATTGCTCTTTAATCTTACTATGGAGCTCTTGCATCTTCACTGCAAAATTTTATGCTCCAACACTCTTGAACTCGCTCTTCTCTAAGTCTCTCGACTCAGATACTCCTCTTGGCTGAATTCCATACATTATCTAAAATGGGCTCTGTCCTGTGGTCTAGTTAATTAAATTTCTGCATAAATTTCTGCATAAATTCAACCCATTTCAGCATTTCAGCATAATGGGCTCTGTCCATTATCTGCATAAATTCAACCCATTTCACATGTTTTTGGTTCAGTTTCTCCGATCGAGTTATGAATTGTAAAGCATGGTTATCGCTATACAAGACAAACTCTTTTGGAACCAAGTAATTCCTCCATTTATTCAACGCCTGTATGACTTCGTAAAATTCTTTGTCATACGTGGAATATGTCATCTTTGTCGCATTCATATTCTCACTGAAGTATGCAATTGGTTTATTGTCTTGACTTAAGACTGCTCCAACCGTGAATCCACTTGTGTCACATCTGACTTGAAGTGTTTTACTGAAATTTGGCAGAACCAAAACTGGTTGTCCAATTATCTTCTCCTTTAACAACTTGAAACTTTTCTCCGCTTCCTCTGTCCAATGAAAATATTTATGTCTTTTCTTGACTGTTTCCATCATTGGCACACAAATCCCACTAAAATTTCTGATGAACTTCCTGTAAAAACTGGCTAGTCCATGAAAGCTTCTGACTTCAAAGATATTCCTTAGCGACAACCAATCTCTGATTGCTTTTACTTTCTCTAGATCCATCTTCAACTCATTCAAAGAGATCACAAAACCTAAATAAATGAGTTATTTCTTCATGAAAGATGACTTCTTCAGATTTATCAACAACTTCTCTTAATACAACCTCCTCATCACTAGAGTTAAATGTCTCAAATGTTCTTCCTCGGTCTTACTGAAGATCAGTATATCATTAATATACACAATTACAAATTTCCCAATGAAATATTTCAAGACTTCGTTCATTAATCTCATAAAAGTACTTGGCGCATTAATCAAACCATACAACATGACAAGCCATTCATACAACCCTTCATTCGTCTTGAATGTTGTCTTCCATTCATCACCTTCCCTCATTCTAATCTGATGATATCCGCTCTTTAAATCAAATTTTGAAAAAAAACTTTGCCCCACTCAAGCAATCCATCAAGTCATCCATCTTGGGTAAAGGAAATCTATACCTGATGGTGATTTTGTTTATATCCCTCGAGTCTGTACACATCCTCCATCCACCATCTTTCTTTGGACTTAACACTGTTGGCACAACGCATGGACTCAAGCTTTCTCTAACTAATCCTTTGTCCATCAAATATTGGACTTGCTTCTTAACCTCTTCATTCTCCGGTGGCGTCAATCTGTACGCTGCTTTATTTGGTAAACTCTCTCTTGATATAAGGTCAATGTGATGGATTATACTTCTGATGGGTGGCAACGAACAGGGTAAATCATCCACCACTATATCAATGAAATTCTCCAGCAGTTCTCGAATTTCCTCTAGTAGATCATCCATTGAAGTATTGGTCAACATGACTCTAGGTTTTCTTACCACAAAAAACTGCATTTCTTCACCTTTCTTGAATTCATTCAGAAGTTCCTTCCCACTCATGAGAACTATAGTGTTTCTTGCTTCTGCTTTCACCTTCTTGTCTTCAATTGGCAGCAACATATGCGTCCTACCATTCTTTTCCAAAGTATATGTGTTCTTTCTTCCAACATGAACAACATTCCTGTCATATTTCCATAGTATCCCCAACAAAAGATGACATACATCCATGGAAATTACATCACATAAGATATCATCTTTGTATCCCCCTATCTTAAATTCAACTAAACATTGTTTAGTGACTGTTACCTGATGTCCTTTTTGTAACCACAAAACTTTGTATGGGCTTGGATGTGCAACTGTCTCTAATTATAGATTTTCCACCATTTCTGTGGATACTATATTATCTGTGCTTCCACTATCCACTATCACCTTGCATACCCTATCCTTGGTCTTGCAAGCAATTATAAATAAACAATTCCTCTGGACTGGATTCTCCACCTCTTTCTCTGGCTTCAAGAGAACTTTCCTCATCATTAAGGATCTTTTGCCTTCTGCATCTTCTGCCTCAACATTTCACCTTTGAGCTTCTGAAATGTGAGCTTCACCTCCTCCATCTCTTTTTCTATCAGAACATTCAAAAGATTTGTGTTTGATCCTTCCACATACAAAACACTTTATTTCACCTCCTCTTCCTCTTCCTCTTCCTCTTCCTCTTCCTCTTGGAAAAGTATTTTTGTCGGCATATTGTCTTCCTTGTGAACTTCCTCCCCTCTCTGGGTGAGTATGAGGTGTCTTATCTTCTTCCTTGGGTTTCTATACTCTGTCTTGGGCAACTAATTTTTATTTGCTCTGACTTCTACCTATGCCCCTTTGACCTTTCTTTCAAGCCAATTTCTCTTCTGCCTTTAAAGCAATCTAATAAGCATCTTCTACATTCCTGATTGTTACCATGCTCATCTCATCCTAAATGTCATATCTTAGACCATTCATGTATCTGGTGACCTTTTTATCATCACTCTCACGATGACCATCTCTAATGTTTATCCTGTAAAACTCCTCAGTGTATTCCTTCACTGTCATCCCTTTCTATCTCAAATTCTACATTCTTCGGAATAGATTAATTTGGTAATCTCTGGGTATGAATTTGGCTTTCATATTTGCGACCATCCTATCCCATATTTTGATTCTTTGTTTGCCTTTGCAATGCCTGTCAGCCTCCAGTTCATCACACCACAATGCTGCATGGTTTTTAAGTCTGGTGATAGAATGTTTTACTTTCCTTTCCTCTTCGATATCTTCATAATCTAAATATTTATCTAGAGCTCTAAACCAATGTAGCAACTCCTCAACGTCTAAGTTTCCTTCATACATCAGAATATCCATTTTTTCTTTGGCTTCGATTCTTGCAACAACCTTGAATAGACGTTCCTCTGCAATTTCTTCTTTGGCTCCTTCTTTATTTTCACTTTCGGCCTCACTGACATCTCCAGTATCAGTTGTCCATCTCTGTGTTGTCTCCATAGCATCTAATCAAGCACGAAGTTCTCTGATTTCTATTTCCATAGATGTATTGGGCATAGCTCTCTCTTGACGTCTTCTTGGCGGCATTGTTTCAATCTGTCCAAGAAGAATTTAATAGCAACTATCCTCTGTCTTCCCTCTACAGAAAACAAAAGTTGTTAGCTACGCTTTGATACCACCTATTGCAGACCCTCTACCTCAGCAGGTTCTGCTTGACATCACAGTCTAAGGATTGTTCTTAATATCCATTTGAGTTGTAATGACTCTTTGATTCTCGACTGGAATCTTCACACTTGTAACCACATTCCTTCTTAGGAGTTACACCCACGCGAACAAGCGCTAGGTGCAAACTTCTACTCCTCATTACCACCGGCGTGACCATTGACTTAACCCCAAAAGGGCGCGTTGGGTTTCGCAACTTCATGATTCCTGTCGATGAGTCCCTTGACTCTTTCAAATACTAAAACCCTGAAATGGGATAATGGGTCTCTAGCTCCTCCCTTAAATTCTCCTGATGTGACCCTCTATCATAACCTGGGTCCCAACTTCTAAGCGTGTCGGGATTTCATGATTTGGGAGTTCACGATGCACCTCCTTTTCTTCGAAGCCCTAACTTGTGAGTTCTTTGCTACGGGCCAATGATCCATATTATCCCATGATCTGACGTCTAGATCATGTTAGGATTTTTTGAATTGGAATTTCGCGACTTCCAACTCTGAGTCACAACTTCCTCCACACTCTCGAACTCTGAAATGACGAAACTTCACACACGAGATCAATGACTCTCGTCAATCTAGATGTGACGACAGTCCTCCCTCCTTATCTTTTGAGTGTTTAAGGGCTCTCTCCTTAACCCCTCTAATGATCTACTATATCCAACGGTCCACGGAAAATCGGTGGTTCCCCCTCTGAGGATTTCAACCATCCGTTCAGATTCTTGATAACTCCTGCCAAAGAACTTGGCGTCCTTCCTCTTGAGATTTCCTTTTGCAAGATGACTTCAACCCTCGTCCCACCTTCAAACTCTTCAAAGTCTTTGTCCCTCCTGAGATTATACTTTGTTACAACCTCAAATATTCTAAGGAATTCTTGCGTATAGTCCTTGTTGCATTCACAATAACCTCTGGTTATTTCACACTTCCAACTCTGCACACTCCTTGCGACAACAATTCGTCAACCACACCCCTTGGTTGGAAAAGTCTAAGACTTCAATCGGACTATGCACACCTTGCATGGATTAGTGCTATACTTGCACTTTTGCAGGTATGAGAACAACGATATCCCTCCTGAGATTTTCTGAGATGAAACTCAAACTCTTGTCAACGCACTCCTTGCGGACTTTCACTGCACTCCTTGCAGGAATTCTCAGGATGAGAAACAATTGAAACTCATACTCTTCCTCTCACGGACTTTGTACATTCAACATGAAATCACAGATACACACAGCATTGAAACAAATGCAAACAAAGTATATAAGCAAACTATAAACATACCATTCAATAGATGCAAATAGTAACCATCAGTACACCATGAAATGGATTAAATCCCTCTTATATTAATTCAAGTGCTTCTGTACATGGGTTCAATAGAAACAACTATATGCTTATACAACTTCTAACAATCTCTTTTATTCTCTGCTCTCCTATGCTCTACTGCTTCTACAACTACTGATGGGAATAATCTTACAATACAATACATCCGAGGGATATTTCTCGAGTTTTACCTCCTTCAAATCGAACTATCTAATCGAAATTAAAAGCTACAACTACTTTTCATTCAATACAATAAATGTCTACTGTTGGCATATGAGAGCTACGCTCAAGATCTGCGTTACAACTCTCTAAAACATTTAAGAACAATTACATCCCTTCATATTTTACATTAATTTTTTCTCTTTTGAATTTCAAATTATCTTCAAAATGTGCACTGGTGCATGTCCAGCTATCCTCCGCTTTGCTGATTTTCTCTGTTAGCGATGCTCCTGCATCAAGCAGAAACTCAGTTTCTCCCTGGTTACTCCCTTAGTTAACATGTCTATAGGATTCTGGCTAATGTCTAAATTTTCCAACTTCAAATGTCCATCTTCCAAGACGGATCGTATGAAATGGTACATGTGTTGTATATGCTTAGTATTCGAATGGAAGGTTGGTTTCTTTGCAAGATGAATGGAACTCTCATTGTCACAATACAACCTATTATTCTCCTGCTTCTTCCCCAATTCCTCCATAAACCTCTCTAACCAAATCATTTATTTACTAGCATCTGTAGCAGCAACATACTCTGCCTCTATTGTTGAAAGTGCAACAACCTTTTGCAGTTTCGAAATCCAACTTATTGTTGTTCCACCTACAGTAAAAACATACCCTGTGGTTCTCCTCCTACTATATTTATCACCTACCATATCTGAATCAACATATTCCTGTAGAACAATTTCTGAACCTTCAAAACATAATGCATGAGTAGCAGTACCTCTCAAATACATAAGAATCTACTTTACCGCCTCCCAATTTTATTTACCTGGATTGTTCATATACCTTCTCACAACTCCCACTTCTTGTGCAATATCTGGTCTTGTGCAAACCATCGCATACATCAAGCTGCCAACTGTTGTTGAATAAGGGAGCCTGGACATGTATTCTATCTCCTCTTGTGTCTTGGGACACATTTCTTTAGTTAATTTGAAATGGATAGCCAAAGGTGTACTAGATGGTTTTTCATTCTGCATTCTAAACCTCTCCAACACCTTATCTATGTACTCACCTTGAGAAAATGTCAATTTGTGATTTTTCCTGTCTCTTGTTATTCTCATACCAAGGATTTTCTTTGCAACACCCAAATCCTTCATCGCAAATGAATTAGATAATTTCTTCTTGAGCACATTTATATCCTACATATTAGACCCTGCAACAAGCATGTCATCTACATACAATAGCAAGATAATATAGCTTCCATTTTCTAGCCTTTCAAAATAAACACAGTGATCAGAATTACATATACTATAAACTTGTTATGTCATAAACCTGTCAAACTTCAAATACCACTGCCTTGGAGATTTCTTTAGGACATACAAGCTCTTATTCAAACTGTATACCATATTATCCTTCCCTTTGACCTCATTCCCCTGTGGCTGCTACATATAAATCTCTTCCTCCAAATCCCCATGGAGAAAAGTTGTTTTTACATCTAATTGTTCAAGATGCAAAATCTTCTACTACCATAAGAATTAAAATAGTCCTAATTGAAGTCATTTTAACAAGAGGAGAAAATATTTCATCAAATCTATACCTTTCTTTTGTGCAAACCCATTTACAACAAGTCTATCCTTGTACCTCTTTTTTCCTCCATCTTCTTCCTTCAAATTGTAAAACCATCTATTCTATAATGATCTTTTTCCTGCAGGAAACTGAACCAAATACCAAGTCTAGTTATTTACCAAGGAATCCGTTTCCTCTTTCATTCCTTGCTCCCACTTTTTTTTGGTGTCTACTTGCATTTCCTCTTCATAATATTCTGGTTCGCTAGAGTCAATCAACAATAAATAATACAATGAAGGAGAGTATCGTTCAGGGGGTATACTTAACCTGGTAGTTCTTCTAACAACACTTGCAAGACTTTAAGGTACTTGCTTCTCTTGTTGTTGTACATTTTTATTTTCTGGTTCCTTTGGAATTTCGTTTTCAGTGATATCATCAAGCATTGTGTATTCTAGTTTTTCTTTTTCCTGTTTCTTTCCTTGCAACTGGTCTTTATACATGACCTTCTCATTGAATATTACATCTCTACTCCTAATGATTTTGTTATTTTGATAATCCGTTAAGCAATAACCAAAATCATTAACACCGTATCCAATAAAGGTACACTTCTTGGATTTTTCCTCAAGCTTTGTTCTATTTTCTTTATCAATATGGAAAAATGATTCACAACCGAAAGTTTTCAAAAAAGAATAGTTTACCTTTTTACATATCCATGTCTCTTATGAAATTCCACCATCCAAATAACTTCAACATCCTTTGTTTATTAATTAAACAACAATATCTACAACATCTTCCCAGAACTGTAAGGGAAAACCATAATGCAATCTCATACTCCTTGCATGCTCCATGATTTTCTTGTTCATCCTTTTTGACACACTATTTTCTTGTGGTGCTCCTGGAACTGTCTTCTCTCTATGAATCCCATGGTATGAACAATAATCCTCAAACTCCTTACTGCAATATTCACCTCCATTTTTTGATCTGAGACACTTCAACGTTTTTCCTGTCTCATTCTCAACCAAAGCTTTCCATTTCTTAAAAGTATCAAAAAATCTGATTTTTGTCGAATGCAATCAACCCAAGTTTTTCTAGTTACATCATCAATAAAAGTAACATAATAACGAGAGACACCAAGAGATGATACCTGATCTAGTCCCCATACATCTGTATGCACAATCTCTAACCTTTCACTCTTCTTTTCTTTTCCAACTCTGAGAAATCTGACTCTTCTGTTTTCCATAAACACAATGCTCACAAAAATCCAAATCAATTTGTTTAAGATTTGGCAACAAATTTCTTTTGTGAAGTATCTGAATCCCCTTCTCACTCATGTGTCCAAGCCTATGATTCCACAATGATGTATCCACTCCTGTAGAATCTAAAGAGATAGAAGAGTCGATAATACCAGTACATAAATACAATGTACCTACCTTCTCTCCTTTGCTATCACTAGTGATCCTTTGGTGACCTTCTACACCTTATCTGTAAATATGGATATACAACCTTCACTATCCAGTTTCTCTGTTGAAATTAGATTTTTCATTAGATCTGGAACATGTCTTACCTCTTTCAATAACCATTGGTTTCCATTGTTTTTCTTTATTTTTTCCTTTCCCATTCCAACAAT
>JASDQU010586547.1:45004-57178 GCA_032191745.1 Picea mariana | reverse complement strand
GAAAGAATCAAAGCATATTGTAACACATCACCTGTTACATTTGCTTCCTGATTTTTCTCCTGTTGTCCATCTCTTTGTTTCTTTGGAGCTCTGCAGTCTTTCTTCAGGTGTCCTTCTTCCCACAATTCCAACACCCTATCTTTCCAAATATGGATTTGGATCTGCCCTTCCTAGAATTATCGCGGTTCCCTAAGCCCTTTCCTCTATCTTTTTGTCTTCCCTTGTTCTCCATTTTTAATGCATTATTTGATGTCTCACCTGTGCTTTTCCGTCACATGTCCTCGCTAAGGATAACACCAACAACATCATCAAATTTTAAAGTGTTTGAACCAGAGACAGAGTTACTTACAACCAATGAACAAGACATTCTAGCTTTCTGGCAATGAGCACAAGATTAGAAGAGCCCTGACCTCATCATCAAAGTCCACTTTTACATTACTTAGTTGATTAGTAACTGTATTAAATTCATTTAAATGATCTGCAACAGACCTGCCTTCTAACATCTTCATATTAAATAATCTCTTCATTAGAAATACCTTATTGGACATCGAGGGTTTTTCATATAGTTTATCCAATGCGTCCATAAGCTCCTTCTTTTTCTTTTCTTTTGAAATATTGAAAGCCATTGACGCTTTCAGGCTCAGGCGTATTGTACCTAGAGCCTTTCCGTCAAGAACCTCCCATTCTTCATCCTTCATGGTTGTCTGCTTCTTTTTTATTCCACCCAATGGTAGGAATAGATCCTTTTGATATAAATAATATTCCATCTGCATCTTCCATAATTGGTAGTTTTGGCCATTAAATTTATCGACCCTAAACTTTCCATCTTTTACCGTTGCTCCCACTCGAACCAGGAACCCTCTTTTACTGCGAGTTACCTTTTACTCTGATACCAGTTGTTAGAAAAAAAGGATCGCGGATCAATAAAATAAAATAAATGCGGAAATAAAACACAGAAGATACAAAATACAATAGAGACACAGATATGCGTGGTTCACCCAGTGTGGGCTACGTCCACCAGATAAATTTTCAGGTCGTTCCTTTATTATTATCCAACAAATGAAGGGATACAACCTACAACACACCCGTTGTAACTTCCTCTTCTTTCTCTCAAAGTCTCCTCACTCAGTATGCAATATTCACAATAATGCATAGCTGCAATACATTTACCTCATAAAAGAGGGATTCCTTCTAGGGAAAAAAACTCTAACATAACTTCTACCGTCAGATTTGGGATGCTATAATGAACAATCCAGATTTACTATTAAATTACAATATACATTTACAAGGAGGAGTGTACATTCTTCTGGGGTGTAAAGTCTTCATGGGGTATAAACAAAACTGAAAAAAAAGACCTATGAATCAGGAAGATAATCAGGCTCCACAACCAACAAAGAACCAGTAGATCCCGAAGAGGGGGAGCGCCTCTTCCATTCAAAAATGTGGGTGAAGGTGACCCCATTGCATTTCATTGTTGATAATGGAAGCCAGAAGAACCTCATCTCAGCTAAGGTCATCAAACAGTTGGGGTTTTTGAAAACACCACACCCGCAGCCATACAACATCGGGTGGTTTTTCTAGGGACAAGATCTTTGTGTCAGCCAGCAGTGTCGCATGTCCTATGGCAGCCAACCCTTCAAGGATGAGGTAGTGTGTGATGTTTCCCCTCTTGATGTTTGTGATGTTGTTTTGGGACAACCATATATGTGGAAACATCATGATTTCTATGAGTATAGACCCCGTAATGTCATTATTACTCTGGGAGGTTAGATCTATAGGATACCAGAGGTAGTTCCGACTACTGCTCCACCAAAACAGTGTCTCAATGTAATCTCTCATACTGAAAAATTCATCCTCTTCACAGTTTGTTCAAAGGATGCACAAAACACCACTACAATCACTGCATCCTCAACACCTTCTATCCAACAAAAACAAATTGTCGAAGAGAAAGAAGATATTGTTTCTTCACCTATAATGGTGCCTACACAATGCCCAATCAAACGTAGAGACAACAGGTTGGTGCAAGAGATTCAACCCTGCCAACAACAGGTTTGTGAGAGTCTTCTACAGACCAAGCAACACAACTTCTCCAACAAGGCATGGAACTCACCAAGATTCATATTCAGAAAATGCTTTCCCCTCTTCCCTAGGCACTTAACGCAATGGAGACCACTTCTTCCTAAGGGGGGAGGACTGATCTAGGTGGATATTGGTGGCCACCCACCTATTCTAACTGGATCCTCTTGTTAGTTTTTAGTTTAGCACATTCTAATGTACTTCTTTGTAATTGTGGGTTCTACAATTTTGGGGTTGTATGAATCCCTACACATCTTCCACATGGATATTGTTGGTCTCCCACCTAATCCAACTAGATTATTTTGTATGTTTTCATGTTAGCACATCTTTTTGTACTTCCAGGGCCATTTTGGGGCCCTAAACAATGTTTTTTTGGTGTTCCATAGTCAAACTGTAGACAGATTCAGAGTTTAATGACATAATGTGCAGTTCTCGAAAATACCTTTCCAATGGGATATCATGCGCCTAAAATGGAGATTGTATGAAAAATTTACAACCCTGTGGAGTTCATGTACTAACTTACCCAAACGGGGCCCACACGATTTTTGGTGTTTCATCTCCTAGGGTCATTTTTTGGATGTCTAGGGTTTTGGCATTCATGTTTATCATAAAAAGGCCTTCAGAGCCTCATTGTAATAATATTCTTGCGAATGAGAGTAGCCATCACATCTCTTCTCATAGATAAAGATGTCACCATTTTAGCTAGTCTTGCACTCTATATTTTTACAGTCTCTTTACAATTCTTTCATTAATAGAAATCAAGTATTGTTGTATTTCTCTATTTCTGGCAATTTTCATGAGTATTTTATCGTAATATATCTGCTTTCATTTCGTTCCAAAAATAAATCTAGATCAAGTTGCCTCATCGTAACATATTCTTGTGCATGCCAATTTGCATCACAATGCAGAAATGGAATAGAATACAAGAAAGAAAGAAAACAGTGACCATTGTTGGTATATAATGTGATTCTAGTGAAATATAAATGTCAAATCTATTTAATATTAAAAATAGTAATGAGTGGATTTTCAACTTCAAATAAAATAAATAAAATCGGTATGTAATTGTGCCACAAATGGAAAGGATAAATAAGTAACTCTACAAATAAAACAAGCCTTTCAATGTTTAGTCCAAAGGTATGGCTATAAATAAATTGAAATTTACCAAAGATATGACTCTACTCAGCATATATGAATTGTATGGATTGGTCAAATGTAGGCTTTTTTGAAAGGGTAACTCACATTGTTGCACAAAATCCAAGATCAATATGTATAGGCTATAAAGACTCTAACATCCCACTCACTAAGCAGAAAGAAGAAACGTTTAACTTATATCAATCAACCCTTAAATATGAAACTTCATATTCATCATATCCTATGGCATGGGCATCAACTAAAGACACCATTCTTATTAATTCAGTACATTACAAAATTTTAGAAGATTATATGATTTAAGTGGGTTGTATGAGGCTCAACAGATTCTCACAAAATTGGATCTTGTTATATTTATTAAATTGAAATTAATACTATCAGTTATCTAATAGATTGGACTCCTAATGCCAGCTCCCAGACCGGACTCTTACTACCAGTTCTCTACCAAAATACCAGTGTCATGTTTATTCATTTATTCATGACTTCTAACACATATCCTCTGCCATGTTAAGGTTTTCTATGATCCAACTAAAGACACACATTCTTATTATTTATGTACATTGATTACATTGAAAAAATGGCCAAATTGTATGTTGAAAAGCAACTCATATATTTAGATTTACAAATTGAATCCAATACTTAGATGAAAGAGGTTGATGAAGAGAGTGAAGGTGGATTCAGGGTGAAATAAAACCTTAAGCCATATTAGCTAAATATGATATGCTCCTAATAGTGATCCCCAAAAAGTAAAAAGGAGTGGAAAAAAATGTTTTTTCTTCTTCTAGTCAAATAATATGGAACATTTTACATACTATCTACAAACCTCTATAAAAAAGAAATAGTCACACACAAATTTGGGAAGGAGGTAGGTTTTTCCATTAAAGAGATATAACCTAATATAGGTGTAATTCTCATCATAAAAATAATCACCCTTTCTTGTGCTTAGGTTTCCACAGTCATGTTCTTAGGTTTCCATAGTCATGTGCTTAGGTTTCCTACTATTTTTGAAATTTTCCAATTGGTGATGAATTTCATTTGAAATAATATCACCTAATCAAAGAATATATTTTTATTAAATCTGTATTATATGAAATATAGAGGATACATAGGTACCTTAATGATAGAGACCTCGTATCAGTTGAAATCGTTTTGAAACAATGCTCAATCTATCACTCTACTTGGTTCAACAAATTTACCAGATATGAATTGAAATTTACCAGTAGATATGAATTGAAATTTACTAGAAGATATGAATCTATCAGTCTACTCAGCAGATATGAATTGAAATTTACCAATAGATATGAATTGAAATGGCTATAAATATATGACTCTACTCAACGAAGTAGAAGAGTAAGAGTTGAGTATGATTTGGGAGCCCATCTCCAACTCCAACCGCGACCAACAACAATCGTGACCAACACCAACTGCACCCCAAAAAAACCGTGACCAACTCCAACTGCGACCAACAAAAACCACGATCAATGCCAAGTGCAACTAACATCAACTGCCAACTGTGACCAAAAACAACCGCCAACCTCTCATGCACCCTACTCTCAGCAGTTCGGAAAAGGGTGGACTAATTGATGTCCGGGCGATATATAAAAATGTTTTCAGCCTAAAGTTGTTTTCAGAAGAAAAAAAATTTCGACCAAAAGATTCTTTCGGCCGAAAATATGTTACTGGATGAAAAACATTTGTCATGCTAATAAGGTTTCAGTCGAAAGAGTCTTTCGGTCGAAATATCTTTCGCCCAAAAAGATGTTACCGGATGAAAACAATTCGTTTGGCTAATATGGTACATGAAAGTTGAGGGCGTCATCATGGTACCGTTTGATTTGACGTCTAAAGGTTTTATCTGAAACATTTTTCGGTCGAAAACACTTGACTTTCGGCCGAAAGAATTATTAGTTCGGAAAAAAAAGGGTCACTAGGAATTTTGGAGACCCGATTCTCACAATAGTGGTACCCACCTTCATGATTTTACCCTCATCATACTTCTTATAAACAATGGTAAGATTACCCAAATTTATGTCAAAAGTGTAAGATATACTTTGATAACCATTGCTTGATATATCATTCTTACATTTCAATTCACTTACTTATTTGAACTAATTTTAGAAGGAGTTCATCTCAAATGATCATAAAGTTGATCTATATAGTCATTGGGCATGTTGTGTATGCCAAGTGGCATACACAGCAGGCCCAATGGTTGTTGTGTATGCCCATTGGGCTTGCTATTGTGTATGCCAAGTGGCATACACAGCAGGCCCAATGGTTGTTGTGTATGCCTATTAGGCTTGATGTGTATGCCACTTGGTATACACAACATGCCAATTGTATATTCCAAGTGGAATACACAGCATGCCCAATGGGCCTGCACTGTTTTCCAATTGCCATATACAACAATCATTGTGACCTGCTATGTACGCCAATTGGCATACACAATAGCCATTGGGCTTGTTCTTGTGTATGCCAAGTGGCATACATAGAAGGCCATTGGGCATGTTGCGTATGAAACTTTATGCAACTATGCAAGTTATGCAACTTTATGCAACTTTAGTCAACTATGCAACTTATGCAACTTTATGCAACATGAAACTTATGAAACTATGCAAATTATGCAACTTTATGAAACTATGCAACTTCATGCAACTATGGAACTTTATGCAACTTTATGAAACTATGAAACTTTATGCAAATTTATGCAACTATGAAACTTTATGAAATTATGCAACTTATGAAACTATGCAACTTTATGCAACTATGCAACTTATGCAACTTTATGCAACTTATGCAATTTGACTCATATACTTGGAAATTCGAATTTCTTCATGGTGGATAATGTTACATGTGCCAACGCACTAGATTAATACATTTACATCATTTTCAATATTAGGAAGATTGTTTGGTTCTAGCTCATAGGAATTTTATGTTCAACCTAACGTTTGTTAAACGCCTTAACTTTTGTTCATGGATCACAAGGCTTGACTAGGCTCATGCAGGTTGTACGTTCCCCATGACTTTTGCACTAGTATTTCTATGCTCATAGAGGTTGTACTTTCCCCCTAACTTTTACACTAGACTATCTATGCTCACAGAGGTTGTACATTCCCCTTGGATTTTTCATTAGACTTACATCTTGACTCGCAAGATCATAAATCATCTCGTTCGTCCTGAATTTTGGTTTGACGCACATAGGTCGTGTGTTCCCCCTCGCTTTTGTCAATACCTCACAAGACTGGTGGATTCTCTATGTCTCCTCAGCTAACCTCAGGGTGGCCCATCCAGTTTCACATCTCTAAAGAATCCTCAAACATAGCATCTAAATCTAGAGAAAATATCTCTATGAGAAATTAAAATCATGAGCAACGATATAAAATAACATGACATCAATGTCAAAAGGCCTTGCATTCTAATTAAACCATGCTTGTTGAATGCAGTTCACATTTCATGACTTTCAAGTAAACAATCTTCATCTCTTCCAAAATACTTAGTTCACTAACTTATCTTCTCATTCTATTCAGTGTAGGTACCACCAAATAGGTACCTGTCAAATCTATCTTCCTCAACTGAGGATCAAGATATACTAGGAGAGGTTGAAAGTGAGACATATTGGACTATATCTAATAGTTCTAGATCAACTAGAGTTGAAAAGGTAAGGAGAAGATTTCATAGACGCATGAATTTTTTTATTTCTGAAGGAGGGTAACGTGATTATGATGATGAGAGCATAGGTGACATTGATTTTTCCTTGACGTATAGACATCTAGTGCAACCATGGGTACCTAAGGAGCTACCTCAATTGGACACAAATTTTTTCATCAATGGGAGGATGTATCGCATTGCTCCATTGTCCTTACATGGATTGGGGCTATTTTCCATGGATGGCATAAAGGACAAATATGGAGTATGTCGGACCATGCTACAAATACAATCATTGGTTGATGTTGTCTCAATATACGCGAAGTATGTGGAGATACGGAGTTGCTGCAAATTATATACAACTAGCAGAGAACAAACAAAACAAAGGGGTGAATATGTATATTGATGGAAGGCCAAAAGCTTATGGAAACATTAAGGGATTTATAAATAGTAGGCGGCCAGGGACAACAACTAAGAAATCGAATTGCATATTTGAGGGGCATAAAGGAAATCGTATATTTGTATGTGAAACAAAATCAATAGTTGCAGGTGAAGAGTTGTTGATCGATTACAATTTGAATCGAATAGATGGAGGGGATGCTATTATGGGGGTAAATATCTTATATACCATTTAACTCAACCTTTGATTAGTCATTATTATTATTTATTTATTTGTATTAATTATCTTATATACCATTTAACTGAACCATTTGCATTAATTGTCTTACTTCTTGTATTGTGGCAGAGCAATTATGTTTGGATGCTTGCACGGTCTAGAGGCCACTTCAAATAGGTAAACTTTGATGTAATAACACATTTTTTTATTATATAATAGTTGTTAATATGATTACAATATCTATTTTTTTTTAATGTTGCAATTATTTTCATAAATTTTATTGATTGATTTATTGTGTCAAGGTGAGCGTGGAAAGTCACTTGCAGCTACATCCGTCCAGTGTGACCATGGAAAGTCACTTGTAGCTACATCCGTCTAGGGTGACTGTGGAAAGTCACCCACCATGTTGCATGAGGTAAATGTTAATAGTAACTAAATATGATTACAATAACTAATTTTCTTTAATGTTAAAATTAATTTCCTTAATTTATTGTTTGACATTTGTAGTCCATACTCGATGTGGATGATGAGGTGATTGAGGAAGAAATATTGTATTCGACAAACCCAATGGAAACTATTAGGAAGGCGATAAAAAGGGAAAACATAGAATTACTTGGTTTGATTAGCAGAAGACCCATGACGGAGGAGATCATCGCAAGAATTAATCAGTTGAAAGCTCAAATCCATTCTAATGGGGTAAGTGGCATCTTTACATAATTGTATCAGCTATGACATATATTCATTTATGTTTTTTAGTTTTATATTTTTTATATGATCTGATAAAGTCAAGTATTCCTTTTGTAGGATTTTTTAAAACCTAAGAGTGGACAACCTACAAAGACTGTTATTGGTAGCAGTGATGCTCCAGTGCAGCCACAATGTCAACATAGCATACCAGTGAGGATTTTTGACTCTTCTGAAGTTGGCCTCGAATCAAATGATGAGCATACTGATTTTGAGCAGCATGACATGCTCGAGCGGAGACATACAGACATACGAACTCCACATGATGTTGGAGATGAACCTAGTGTTGATTGTGAGGAAGATTATCTTAGAGCAGCATGGGTGAAAAGTACAGGATCACTAGATGTCACATTTCTGGTGGATGACGGTTGTGTTCCAATAAATATACAAAAGATTGCAGGTATTTATTAATTAATTGATTTATTTTTATCATGTAATTGAAAAACACATATGTTGAAATTATTTTAAATTAATGATTATAATGTTTTTATAGGAAATAATTTACTCTATAGGAACTTGAATGACAAGGCATTGGAGATTTTTGGCCCCACCATTTACACAAGGTGGAATGGCCGAGATAGCAATTTGAAAGATGAATTTATAATTCATATGGTAAACTTGTTTGGAAATACATTCAACAAAAACGTGGTCACCCATTTAGCTGGTGAGAGTTTGAAATATACTAGGGCTTAGTATAGGAAAAGATTGGAAGAAAACCTCAAGTATGATCATCCTCCCATGGTTTGGGAGAAAGAGTGGAAGGCACGGATAGAGGATGCAAAGGAGAATTTGTTAAAAATACAAGGAAAAGAACCACGACCTGGTAAAGCAAGGCATGACACATATCATATTTTTAGTGAAATATGCTCAATTTTGTTTTCTTTTTGTTTTAAATAACAATTGCGACATCTAACATATTTCAAAATTTTCATAGGTTGCCCGACACCTCCAAAGAAATAAAGGATAGAATGGAAAAGCACAGGAAAAGAAATGGGCTAGGGTGGCTACAAAAAACTAAGAGCACGAATCATAAGAATTAAATGATTAATTGTGGCGAATATTTATTTAATAGCGGCAAACAAACAATTGTTTTATTACAAGCAATTTTAATGATGTTATGCATTGCAGGGAAATACGTTCAAATCCCCTACCACCGAGGAAGCCCTAAATCTTGGTTTCAAGTTTGGTTTTCAAAGTGTGGTTGAATATCGAAAAATCTTGGGGTAGATGCCAATCTCCCCAATTATGCAAATGCAGGTAAATAAAATCAATAAGGCCATCATTTTAGTATACTTGTAAAATCTATTCATAATTGATTATATCACCAATAACTAAATGTTTATGCTTTTTTAAAGCATGAGATAAATCGAAGCAGTGAGAGTAGATGTACTCAACGAATACCAATTGATATTGGGGAGATCTTGTTGCATGATGTTGGTGAGAAGACTTGATCTAGGTGGATATTGGTGGCCACCCACCTATTCCAACTAGCTCCTCTTACAGTTTTTAGTTCAACACGTTCTTATGTACTTATTTGTAATGGTGGGTTCTACGCTTTCGGGGCTGTCTAAATACCTACACATCTTCCAGGTGGATATTGGTGGCCTCCCACCTAATCCAACTGGCTTATTTTGGATATTTTCATGTTAGCACATCTTTATGTACTTCTAGGGCCGTTTTGGGGCCCTAAACAATGTTTGTTTTGGCTTGCCACAGTCAAACTGTAGACGAAGTCAGAGTTTGATGGTGTAATGTGTGTTTCTCGAAAATACCTTTCCTACGAGCTGTCACACCCCTAAAATGGAGGTCGTAGGAAAAGTTACGACCCCGGGAAGTTGAGTTACCAATTTACCCATCAGGGCCCACATGAATTTTGGCATTTCATCTCCTAGGGTTAGGTTTTTGGATGTCTAGGGTTTTGGAATTCATGAATAATATTAAAATGGCCTATGGAACCTCATTGTAATCATTCTGCTTAGACTAATGCATGTATCGGCCACATCTCTTTTGAGAGATAGATACCACCATTCGAGAAAGTTGTTTTAGTTTTGTAGTTTTACAATTTTAGCCTATTTCATTTATTCAATAGAAGATATTTTTCACTGGATACCTGTGTTGTTATCCATATCTCTGTATTTATTATATTCAGTCTATTAATCAGTTCATTCTACTCCTAAATCCAGATCAGTGGTATCGAAGTGGTCTTCTCTTCATTTATTTTTCTTCGTGCATGTCTCCGACAAGATCTGGGTACAAGAAGTTAGGACTTGAACCAGTCGAGCCTTTGCAAGATCAGTCACATCAATCCCAACACCAACCCATGGGGGATGAAAAGAAAGATAATGGAGCAAGAGATCGCTTTAAATTTTTTCTTGAGGAATCCCTTGCACGACAAAGGAACAAAATGATGGATAACTTTGCACAAATACTTTCATGGCTGCCCACGGGAGAAGCAGCTTCATCAAATGGCCATGTAACCCCCTTCAAGGTACAGGTAAATTTCAATATTCCATTATTTGAAGGACTGATAGAGGCATATGTTGTAGATAAATGATTGAATCTTCTCTAAGGGTATTTTTCGGTCCACAATATTTTCGATAGGGAAAAAATTACTTTTGCACTCCTCAAGGTCGTCCCCCATGTTAAGGATTGGTGGGATACTTACTCTAAGCAAAGGGCCATAGAGGAATCTGCAATATATGTGGTCTCCCCTACATGGGATTCCTTCTAGGATGAATTGAAGAACAGTTCTACCATGTTGGAAGCTATTAGGACAAGTACACCAGATTGACTACCCTGCGTCAAGAAAGAGACCAGACAGTACCAGATTTCACCAATATTTTCCATACCCTACTCACCAAATTGGGTATCAAATAATCTGAGCGACATCTGGTGCTCAAATACTGCGATTGTTTGCATAGTTACATTCAAACAAAAATGGACTTTTTGGACATCACATCATTGAGTATGGCTTATAGATATGTTGTCAAGATTGAGAAAAAATTCAAGCATAAGAGGCGAGAGTTTTGATCTACAAACTCCTCACAACCAAAGAAGGGAAAAGGCAGCCCCAACCTACACAACAAGGGACAGAACAATGATGTCTACTCTTAGAACAACTAATACAAGACACAACACAAGAAGGGTAATGAGAATTTGAATAAGGACACAAGAAAATGGTGTGAATACCATAAACTCCCTTGGCACAACACCAAAGAGTGTTGCTCCAAGAACTCACTCGTGGCCAAGTTGAAGGCTTCCAAGTCAGAGGCCGATTCAAAATACAAATAAAATCTAGAGGGAGGGAAGCGAATTATTGATGTTGAACCTAGTGCCATTGTCGCTACCACCAAAGTCCAACCAAGGTGAACCAGAAGAACCAGAGGAAGGGGAACGCTTCTTTCACTCATAGATGTGGGTAAAGGGGGCTGCTTCATTTCATTATCAACAATGATAGTCATAAGAACTTGATATTAGCATAGGTCATTAAGTAGTTGGACCTGTTGATGACACCGCACCTACATCCCTACAATATCAATTGGCTTTTCCAAGGACAAGATCTCTGTGTCATCCAACAATGTCATTTTCTCTATGGCATCAAGCCTTTCAAAGATGAGGTATTGTGTGATATTTCTCCCCTTGAAGTTTGTGATGTTATTTTAGGACAACCATATTTGTGGAAGCATCATGTTGTGTATGAGTCTAGACCCTGCAGTGTTATTATTACTTTAGGTAGAAAATGTATAGAATACCAGAGGTAGCATCGCCTACCACTATTTCTTTAATATCTTCTAAGCCATGCAGTAAGGTCATTTCACAGAATGGGAATTTCATCTTTTTTGTGATCCGTTCTCATAGTAAGAAGAAGATCATCGCCACAATTGTGGCCTCTACACAGAGCCTCTCTTTGCAGCTGAAGCAAGCGGATGGGATTGTGGAACAGTACA
>JASDQU010586547.1:0-22946 GCA_032191745.1 Picea mariana | reverse complement strand
CCATTTTAGGACAAGGTCACCTAACTCAAAATTTATGTCAGAGGCAGAATTGGAATCAAACCAGTTTTTAACAATGAGTTGATGTTGATCCAATTTTCATTTTTCTTGGGCCCTTATTTCCTCTAACTTTAACAAAGAGTTAATTCGACTCTCCAAGGGGGGACAATCTTCTTCTTGTACCTTCTACGATAACTGCAGAGATGGAAGAAGGACATGCTGTGGAAGAATCACTTCCCTGGCGTAAATGAGAAAGAAAGGTGAATTACCCACAACAATTTTAGGAGTTACTCTGTCAGCCCAAATTGCGTTTAACAGTGCGTTATGCCAATTTTTTTGGTTTTCAAAGACCATTCTTTAGATAATTTTGATCAGATTTTTATTAGTTGATTCTGCCAAGCCATTGCCTTGGGGGTAATAGCTGGCAGAGTACTTTAATTTAATTCCTTTTTCTAGGGTGAAATCACTCATTTCAAGAGACGAAAAATAAGAAGCATTGTCAAATACCAGGCATTCAGGGATATCAAAACGAGTAATAATATTTGAATTCAAGAAGGATATTACCTAGCTGGTATTTACAACTTTTAATGGGGCAGCCTCAAACCACCTGGTGAAATAATCTGTGGCTGTTATGATGTATTTATGCTACTGCGAGGATGTCGGATTGATTGGGCCTATAATATCCAGGCCCCACTGCTGAAAAGGGGAGTCTACCAAAATTGGTTGCAAAGGGAATGTTGGTTTCTGTATTCGTCCAGATGCCTTTTGACAAATGACACACTTGCGGCATAAGGCATGAGCATCTTTAAAAAGGGTAGGCCAGTAGTAACTTTCTTTTAATACTTTATGGGTGGTGGTGTCTCCACCGAAATGCCCACTAGCTTCCCTTGCATGTAACTCCAATAAAAAAATTTATGCTTCATCCTTTTCAAGACAGCGCATAAGTATTCCATCAAAATTTTGGCAAAAAAAAATACCATTAATCAACTGAAAAGAAGAAGATTTTAATCTTAGTGCTCTTCTTTTTTGGGGATCAAGGTGATGGGGGGTTGATCCGTGTATAAGACAAAATTTGATGTCATCATACTAGGAACTAACAATGTTTTGTGCACAACAGATTTGATTTTGATAGTGCTGATCGGGATTTAACATATCAGTTTCATTTTACTGTCCTACAGCTAAATCGGCGACCAACTTGCATAAACCTTGGCCTCTTACAATTTGTGCTGGGGTGATTTCTATGTCATATTCTTGTAAGGATGTGACCCAGTTTGCCCTTTTTTCACCTAGTTCTTTCTGTACTAACAAATTTCTGACAACCGGGTAAGGGACAATGATTTTCGTCCTAGATTTCAACAGATAAGACCGAAAGTGTTTTACTGCATTAAAAACAGCATAAGCTTGTTGATCTACTGGTGGGTAATTAAGTTCTACCCCCTTGAAGGCTGAGCTCATAAAGGCAATCGAGACTTTTTTGTTTTCAATGTTCTTTTGAGCTAGGACAACAACATAAGATCGGTTAGAGGCAAATGTGTAGAGGGTGAAGTCTTGCAAAAAATCAGGGCTCATTAGAGAAGGAGCATCTATTATGGAATTTTTTATTGAATCAAAAGCCTGACTTTCTAAAGGTACCCAATGGTACTGTACATCCTTTTTTATTAAGTTTTGTAATGGTCTCACCATTTCTGAAAAGCTGGGGACGAATCTCCTAACAAAGTTTATTTGTCCTAAGAAAGATTGCATGGACTTTTTTGACGAGGGAGGGGGTAGTTTCGAAATGACTTGGGTCCTTTCAGGGTTGATAATCATCCCTTCATTCGATACAATAAATCCGAGGAGATTACCTTGTTCTACTTCGAAGACAAATTTTTTAGGATTTAAAGAAATGTTGTACTTACGACATCGTTGTAGAACAGATCTTAAATGAGCTAGATGATCTCCTTTATTTTTTTAGAAGACAGTGACGTCATCCAGGTAAACCACTACAGATTGATTGATTAAGCTGCGGAAAGCGATATCCATTGCTCTCTGAAAAGTGGCGCCGACGTTAATGAATCCAAAGGGCATCTTTCTATAAGTGTAGGTGCCCCATGGGGTATGGAAAGTAGTTTTGAGTTGGTCTGGAGGAGACATAAGGACTTGGTTATACCCGGAAAAACCGTCCAACAAGGATAATCTTTCAAAACCAGATACCTATTGAAGGATATGTTCCATGGGAGGGACAGGGTAGTTGTCTTTATCAGACACTCAGTTAAGATTTTGGAAATCGAAACATAGTCGGATTTCACCACTCTTCTTTCTGACGGGGACAAGATTAGAAACCCATTGTGTGTGCCTTACTGGGAAGATTATTTTATGATGTAGGAGCATCGCCAACACATCAAGCGAGCCAGCGCGGAAGTGGAGGATAGCTGGACAAACCAGCACAAATTTTGAAAACACTTTGGGATTGTTGCACAAATCTTAAATGAAGTCATTTAAGAAGAGGCACCTTTGTATATTGTAATGGACCTTGAGCAGATAGCTCTCGTCCTTTAGTAGATAGACGACATTTAAAATAATTAATGTAGGTAGATAGGATTTTAATTCTAGATTTGATAGCTTTAGAGCGCAAGAGGGAAATGGGATATAGACACCCTCCTTTGTACATTGTAACATAATTGAATTGAGAATAAGTAGAAGAGAATGCAAAGAACTGTATGAAGAACACCCATGTACAGACATTTGAATTAATAGAAGAAAGCTTTGATTCAAATTCATGGTTTTGTGTTGTTTCTCTGTGTATTGATGTTATGCTCATGAATGTTTTCTTCTAGTTATACATTTTCTTTTATGTGTTGTGTATATGATTTCATGTATAAATTGAAGTCTGAGAGGAAGAAGGAATAATTTTTAATTGTTTCTCTATTTGAGCCAGAGAATTCCTGCAAGGAGTGCAGTCGAATTGTCCACAAGGAGTGCATTGACAGAAGGGTTCAATTAGAGATAGCTTTTGTTCTCATTTCCTCAAAGGTGCAGTTGGGCACAGGAGCCATGCAAGGAGTGCACAGTCTGGTTAAAGGTCTCAGGGTTGTGAACCTGAGTAAAGCTTTGAAAGACTGCTGCTGCAGGAGTGCGCAGAGTCGAAGAACTTCAACACTTAGACGGTTGTTGAAAGTTTTCCGCAAGGAGTGCGTGCAGGAGGCTTTATGGAGGACTTGAGAGTCATAAGGAAGCTTAGGAGGTATAGAACCCTGAGTAGTCACCAAGGGAAGCACAGACAAGTCGTGCCTGGAAGGCTTGCAAGGAGGGTTGCAGGTTTTCAAGCAAGCAGACAAGTTCTATGGAAGAACCTGTCGTCTTTTCATGGATTGTATAAGGAAGAACGGATGGTCAAAATCCTTTGAGAAGATTTCGTGAAGTTCGGAGGACTATTAGATCTTGCATAGGTGCAAGGAGGTTACGACGAGAACGTCAGGAGGTTCAAAGCGCAGGAGGAGTGGAGCCGTTGATCAGGACCATGAGGGTCGTTGGATCCATTCGCATATCGTGGATCGGGGTTTCGTGAGTCGAAGCTCCGAATCATTTCAACTAGAATTGCGATATCGCGATCCGTGATATCCCGACAGATCAGAACCGTCCATCAGCGTGGACACATGTTAGGAGATCCTAGAAATTCGGGGTTCGGAGCATCGGAGATTTCAGAGGTAGGAAACTCTTGCAACTTGGAATCGCGAAACACGATATCCCGACGGGAAAAGGACAGTGGGACCACAGGAGTCAGTGGAGGATAGGTGGCATGAGTCATCGGAGTTCGGGGAAAGTAAAGTCGCGAACCCTTGGGTATTAGAATTCGTGATTCCTTGAAATATGATATCCTGATAGGAGTGACGGGAAGTGGAAAGGTCAACTTGCATGTGCGTCAGATTTTCGTCACGTCGGGTATCGGGAGTCAGTAAATCAAAGTGCTCGATATTGTGAGTAGCGAAACCGCAATAAGAGAAGTCCCAATAGATACGGGAAGAGGTTAGCGTTGACTGAGGCATCGAATCTCGGGGATTCGAGAGCCCAGTGCTCAACCTTTGGACTCGCGAAGTCACGAGTTCCAATTCCCCGACAAGAAAAGAAGGGGAATCGCGTAGAGAGAACTATGGGTGTAGATTTCCTGATAGGGAAATAGAAGGAAATTCTAGTTCTTCGGGCCGAAAGGAAGTGAAGATCCTCTGAGCGGGCGTGCCTGTGGGTGCAGCTGCGTCAGTTGTGGTATCAGAGCGAGAAATCTTCTTTGCTTTTTGAACCAGAGAAAGAAATTCACCATGCCGCCAAGGAGAGAAAGACAGTCACCTGATCCAGAGGATAGGGAGGCGCGAAGAAGAGGCAAGAAAGTAACAAATCTAGAAATGGAGAGGCAGATGCGTGATCAACAAGCAAGACTTCAATATATGGAGACAGCGCAAAGACGCACAGCTAGTGCAGGGGATCTCAGTGATTCCGAGAGCGGGATAGAGGCTGAACGAGAGGAGGAAGTTACAGCTGAAGATGCATCAAACGAGCGTTTGATCAGAGCTATTTCTAGGATGGGTGCAAAGGCGAAGATGGACATTCCAGTTTATGAGGGAAACTTGGATGAGGAGGAGCTTCTAGATTGGATTAGAGCTCTAGATACATACTTCGACTATGAAGATGTCGAAGAGGATAAGAAAGTCAAGCATGTTGTCACACGCTTGAATGGACATGCAGCATTGTGGTGGGACGAGCTACAAGATGATAGACACTGCAAAGGCAAGCAGAAAATTAAAAGTTGGGATCGAATGATTGCAAAGATGAAGGAAAAGTTCGTCTCGAGGGATTATCAAATTACTCTGTTCAGGAGAATGCAGAACCTGAGACAGAAGCTGATGACAATGAAAGAATACACTGAGGAATTCTATCGACTGAACATCAGGGCAGGTCATCGGGAGAGCGATGATGAGAAGGTTATTAGATATTTGAATGGCCTGAGATATGATATCCAGGACGAGATGAGCATGGTAACCATCAGAACTGTGGAGGATGCTTATCAGATGGCTCTGAAAGCTAAGGAGAAGCTGAGCCGAAAACAGAGTCAGAGGGACCGAGGCAAAAGTCAGCCCAGAGGCAAAGTAGTTGCCTAGGAGAAATCTCAGAAGCCCAAGGAGGAATGGAAGAAACCTCAGGGTAAAGCAGAGAGAGGTGGAACCTCACAGCGAGGGCCATACGTTGATCAGAGAGGGAAGCATAAATAGAAGAGTGGAGGATATGCTGACAACAACATGTTTCCTCGTACCAGAGGTAGAGGAAGAGGTCAAGGTGAAGTAATCACATGCTTCACGTGTGGAAAGAATGGGCACAAGTCTTATGAGTGTCTCGAGAAAAAGAAGGACATTGGAGAAGCTCACATCACCGAGGCGCAGAGGCGGGATGTTGAGGTAGAAGACGTTGAAGGCAAAAGATCGCTTATGATGCGAAAATTCCTTTTGACACCCAAGAAGGAGGTGGAAAGTTCAGTCCAGAGGACCAGACTTTTTAGAATAGCTTGCAAGACCAAGGATAGGGTATGCAAGGTTATTGTAGATAGTGGTAGCATAGATAATCTCATATCCATAGAAATGGTAGAGAAGCTGGAGTTGGAGACGACTGATCATCCAAGCCCATACAGAGTTTCGTGGCTATAGAAAGGACACCAGGTAACTGTTACTAAACAATGCTTGGTTGAATTCAAGATAGGTGGATATAATGATAAGATCTTGTGTGATGTTATTCCCATGGATGTATGTCATCTATTGTTGGGTAGACCATGGCAGTATGACAGAAATGTAATTCATGATGGGAGAATGAATACATACACCCTAGAGAAGAATGGGAGAAACCATATGTTGCTTCCGATAAAGGATAAGGAGGTGAAGCTGGAAGTAAGCAACACAGTACTTCTCATGAGTGGGAAGGAGCTTCTTACGAAGGTGAAGAAGAAAGAATATCCACAATTCTTTGTGGTCAGAAAGCCGAGGATTGTTCTGACTTGCACAAGAGTGGATGATCTACCAGAAGAGGTTTAGGAGCTGCTGGAAGAGTTCGCTGACATCATCGTGGAAAAATTACCTCGTTCATTGCCACCGATGAGGAGTGTGATTCATCACATTGATATCATACCAGGAGATAGTTTTCCGAACAAAGCCACATACAGGTTGACGCCGCAAGAAAAGGAAGAGGTTAAGAAGCAGGTCCAGGAGTTATTGGACAAAGGATTGGTCTGGGAAAGCTTGAGTCCATGTGCCGTTCCAAAAGTACTCAGTCCAAAGAAGGATGGAGGTTGGAGAATGTGTACCGACTCAAGGGTGATCAACGAAATAACCATCAGGTACAGATTTCCATTGCCAAGAATGGATGATCTGATGGATTGCCTGAGTGGGGAAAAATACTTTTCAAAGATATATTTGAAGAGTGGATATCACCAGATTCGCATGAGAGAGGGTGATGAATGGAAGACTGCATTCAAGACAAACGAAGGTTTATATGAATGGCTTGTTATGTCGTTTGGCTTAACAAATGTGCCAAGTACCTTTATGAGGTTGATGAATGAAGTCCTGAAGGAATTCATCAGGAAGTTTGTCATTGTGTATTTGGATGACATACTGATTTACATTAAATCAGTGGCAGAACACTTGAAGCATTTGGCTACAGTGATGCAGAAGCTACAGCAGGAGAAGTTGTTGATTAAATGAAGAAGTCCTCATTCATGAAGACAGAGCTCATTTACTTGGGTTTTGTTATTTCAGTGAATGAGTTGAAGATGGATCTAGATAAGGTGGAAGTAATCAAGAATTGGCCATCACCGAGAAACATTTTCGAGGTGAGAAGTTTTCATGGTTTGGCAAGTTTCTACCAGAAATTCATTAGAAATTTTAGTGGAATTAGCGCAGTGATGATGGATACAGTGAAGAAGTGGCATAAGTCTTTTCACTGGTCAACAGAGGCTAAGAAGAGCTTCAATTTGTTGAAATGGAAGATCACGGAACAACTAGTTTTAGTGTTGCCGGATTTCCTAAAGACATTTCAAGTGAAATGTGATGCAAGCGGGTTTGCCATAGGAGCGGTCTTGAGTCAAGAAGACAGGCTGATTGCATATTTCAGCGAGAAGCTCGATGAAGTGAAACTGAAATACTCCACGTATAATAAATAATTCTATGCTATCATACAGGCACTGAAGAAATGGAGGCATTACTTGATCCCAAAAGAATTTGTTTTGTACAGTGATAACCACGCATTACAGTTTGTGACTCAACAGGAGAAGTTGAATCAGAAACATGCCAAATGGGTAGAGTATATGTAGAATTTCACATTTGTGATTAAACATATTTTGGGTACTGCTAACAAAGTGGTTGATGCTTTGAGAAGGAAATGTTTGTTGTTGCAGGAGTTCCGAGTCAAAACATTGGGTTTTGAAAATCTCAGGGACATGTACGCAGGTGATGCAGATTTTGCGGAAGCGTATGAAGCGGCTGAGAATCCAGTTCTCAGATATAGAAGTCCTTGGATAGACTACATGATCCAGGAAGGATTTTTGTTCAAAGGCAATCAACTGTGTATTCCAAAATGCTCCATGAGGGAGAACTTGTTGAAGGAGAAACACAGTGGTGGATTAGCAGAACACTTTGGCCATGACAAAACATTCGCGAAGCTGAATGAGTCATATTTTTGGCTGAGAATGCGAGCAGATGTCAAGCGATTTGTAGACAGATGTAGAGTTTTCCAGCATTCGAAAGGAAGGAAGCAGAATGCAGGGTTTTATCAACCATTGCCCATACCAGAGAGGCCGTGGGAGGCGATAAGCATGGATTTTGTATTGGGGTTGTCGAGGACACAAAGAGGTGTTGATTCAGTCTTTGTGGTATTGGATAGGTTTTCTAAAATGGCACACTTCATTCCATGCCAGAAGACCAGTGATGCGATGCACATCGCAAATCTGTTCTTCAAGGAGATCATTCGACTTCATGGGTTGCCGAAAAGTATAGTTTCGGACAGAGACACCAAATTCATAGGGCATTTTTGAAGGACCTTATGGAAGAAGCTAGGAAATAACTTGGTGTTTAGTTCTTCATATCATCCTCAGACGGATGGACAGACGAAAGTGGTCAACAGGAGTCTGGGAGACTTTCTAAGAAGCTTGGTGACAGAGCACCACAGCAGTTGGGACAACATATTACCACAGGCAGAGTTTGCATACAATGACTCAGTGAACAGAAGCATAGGTAAAAGTCCATTTCAGGTTATGTATGGGATGTAGCCGAAAGGATTTTCTGAATTGAGGGATTCAGAACAGACTGCTACTAGCAATGCTAGTGCAGAAGAATTCGCTAAAGCAATGAAGGAACTTCACAGCCAGGTGAAGCAACGACTGCAAAAATCAAGCCAGGAGTACAAGCACAGAGCAGATCAGCATCGGAGACAACTTCAGTTTGGAGTTGGTGATCTAGTTCTGGCACACTTGAGGAAAGAAAGGTTCCCGAGAGGAAGATACAATAAGCTAAAGATGAATAAAATCGGGCCATGTAAGGTCTTGAGAAAATTTGGAGAAAATGCTTATGAGATTGAGTTACCCGATGGGATCGAAATATCTCCGATATTCAATGTCATAGATTTATACCCATATAGAGCTGGAGAAATAGAGACTAGAACTGAACAGCCAGTGATCCAGTGGATAAAACAATTTCCAGTTGCAGAGAAGCCATAGATGGAGTGCATACTGGACAAGAGAGCAGGTAAGAAGACCAGGAGAAAAGAATACTATGAGTATCTGGTCAAATGGAAGAGCCATCCAGTTGAAGATGCCAACTGGGAGACTGAAGGGGAGATACAGAAGCATGGATATACCATGCAGGAGCTCATGGACAGGAGCCCATGAAATTTTTCAAGCGAGGGAGTATGATGTAGGAGCATCGCCAACACATCAAGTGAGCCAGTGCAGAAGTGGAGGACACCTGGACAAACCAGCACAAATTTTGAAAACACTTTGGGATTGTTGCACAAATATTAAATGAATTCATTTAAGAAGAGGCACCTTTGTATATTGTAATGGACCTTGAGAGGATAGTTCTCGCCCTTTAGTAGATAGACGACATTTAAAATAGTTAATGCAGGTAGATAGGATTTTAATTCTAAATTTGATAGCTTTAGAGCACAAGAGGGAAATGGGATATAGACACCCTCCTTTGTACATTGTAACATAATTGAATTGAGAAGAAGCAGAAGAGCATGCAGAGAATTGTATGAAGAACACCCATGTACAGACATTTGAATTAATAGAAGAAAGCTTTGATTCAAATTCATGGTTTTGTGTTGTTTCTCTGTGTATTGATGTTATGCTCATGAATGTTTGCTTCCAGTTATACATTTGCTTTTATGTGTTGTGTATATGATTTCATGTATGAATTGAAGTCTGATAGGAAGAAGGAATAAGTTTCAATTGTTTCTCTATTTGAGCCAGAGAGTTCCTGCAAGGAGTGTAGTCGAATAGTCCGCAAGGAGTGCATTGACAGAAGGTTTCAATTAGAGATAGCTTTTGTTCTCATTTCCTCAAAGGTGCAGTTGGGCACAGGAGCCGTGCAAGGAGTGCGCAGGCTGGTTAAAGGTCTCAGGGTTGCGAACCTGAGTAAATCTTTGAAAGACTGCTGCTGCAGGAGTGCACAGAGTCGAAGAACTTCAACACTTAGACGGTTGTTGAAAGTTTTCCGCAAGGAGTGCGTGCAGGAGGCTTTATGGAGGACTTGAGAGTCATAAGGAAGCTCGGGAGGTATAGAACCCTGAGTAGTCACCAAGGGAATCACATACAAGTCGTTCCTGGAAGGCTTGCAAGGAGAGTTGCAGGTTTGCAAGCAAGAAGACAAGTTCTATGGAAGAACCCGTCGTCTTTTCGTGGATTGTATAAGGAAGAATGGATGGTCGAAATCCTCTGAGAAGATTTTGCAAAGTTTCGAGGACCATTAGATCTTGCGAAGGTGCAAGGAGGTTACGGCGAGAACGTCAGGAGGTTTGAAGCTCAGGAGGAGTGGAGTCGTTGATCAGGACCACGAGGGTCATTGGATCCATTCGCATATCCTGGATCAGGGTTTCGTGAGTCGAAGCTCCGAATCATTTCAACTAGAATTGCGATATCACGATCCATGATATCCTGACAGATCAGAACCGTCCATCAGCAAGGACACGTGTTAGGAGATCCTAGAAGGTCGGGGTTCGGAGCATCGGAGATTTCGGAGGTAGGAAACTCTTGTAGCTTGGAATCACGAAACGCGATATCTTGATGGGAAAAGGATAGTGGGACCACAGGAGTCAGTGGAGGACAGGTGGCGCGAGTCATCGAAGTTCAGGGAAAGTAAAGTCTCGAACCCTTGGGTATTAGGATTCACGATTCTGCAAAATCCGATATCCCAATAGGAGTGACGGGAAGTGGAAAGCTCAACTCGCACGTGCGACGGAGTTTCGTCACGTCGGGCATCGAGAGTCAGTAAATCAAAGTGCTCGATATCGTGAGTAGCGAAACCATGATAAGAGAAGTCCCGATAAATACGGGAAGAGGTTAGCGTTGACTGAGGCATTGGATCTCGGGGATTCGAGAGCCCAGTGCTCAACATTTGGACTCGTGAAGTCGCGAGTTCTGATTCCCCGACAGGCAAAGAAGGGGAATCGCGTGGAGAGAACTGTGGGTGTAGATTTCCCGATAGGGAAATAGAAGGACGTTCTAGTTCTTCGGGCCGAAAGGAAGTGAAGATCCTGTGAGAGGGAGTTCCTGCAGGTGCGGCTGCGTCATTTTAGCGTTCAGGAGTTTGTTTAATTCCTTCTTGACCGTTGGTTCGAGTTTTGGGTGCATCTTCCTTAACTTTTGTTGAAAAGGTTGGGTTTGAGGTTTCATGGGAATAATGTGTTGTATGATGTTAGGATCAAAGGTTTTTAGGTCGTTGTACATCTAGGCAAAAACATATTTGAATTCCTTAAACAATTTAATAAATGCTACCTTTTCTTGCTCAGAACACCCCAACCCTAAATTGATGCACTGTGGGTTATCTTTAGTTCCCAAATTTACTTTTTCATGTGTCAAAGAGGAACTATTCATTTTACATTTCACTGATTTTCTGAACTTATCATGAAGATCATAAAAAATTTCTAACCTAACCACAGATTTTGGGATAGAGTTTACCATGTCTGATGCAGATTTTGGGGATCTCGGATCTGGTATTACCATAAAGTCGTGAAGATTTTTGTCATGGGTACCTTCGTCGATCACTGTGCCCTGGAAGGTTTCTTCCATATGTAGAAAAATTATGATCTATTGATCATCATCGAAGACTCTCCAATTCGTGATGTTTTTTGGGATGGACGGTCTGAACAATAGTTCGACGAAAATGCATTCGGAGATAGGCTTTCTGCAGGAAAAAGTTTTGAAGTGACTTTAGCTAACAAATCAGCTTCAGAATTATTCAATCTAGGAATAGAATTTATGTTAAATGCAGAAAACTTGTTCATCAAATTCCATACCTCAGTTTGATATCTTTTAAGGTGCGAAGATAAACAGTGGATAGAATTTTTTACCTGTCTAACCACTATTTCTGAATCACCAAAAACAGTCAAATTATGAATGTTTAAATCTAGTGATTTTCTGAGACCTTGCAAGAGTGCCTCATATTCAGTCATGTTGTTTGTACATTTGAATTCTAACCGACAAGTAATCAAAGTCTTGTTACCTACTGGATCGATGAGCACACACCCTGCACCAGCTCCTTCCTTAGATTTTGACCCATCGAAGTAAAGATACCATATTTTATTTTTGTCAGATGCATGTGACCACTGAGAGAAGGCTGTTGACTATGTGCATGTCATAATTTCAGATTGTTGTTTTGGGTCAGTGATGGTAGAAGTTTCGACCATAAAATTGCCGAAAAAAGTGTCCCTCCCCTGTATTTCAGGCGAATTGGCAAAAGGAGTGAATGGTTCATTGTGATCATTTAAATCAGTTACCGTGAACTTAAGACAACATTCATGATTTACCTTGATTCTATCAGGCTTTCCATTCTCGGGCAGCCACAAGTGAGACCAATCCGTTGCAAAATAGCCATGTAATTATTCTGACCAATCTCTACTTAAAAGCAAACCATATACTTCTGAGATATCTACAACAATGATAGCAATCACATAATGGACTTTAGGATTAGATGACAATCTTATAAGCACATTTTTTAATTCACCCATCACTTTAACACTAGTTCGATCAAGATGGATAATTTTCAAGCTAGACGGTTGAACTTCGGAATTAATCTTTTGACAGACAGACCAAGGAATTACGTTAGATGATGCACCTAAATCTACCATACAGTTATGTACATTCCTATTGAAAATTTCAAAGGTCAACAAAAATGGAGGGACATTTCTGCAAGTATTAACAGTAGAAGTTTGTTGTTTTTTAATCGCAGCCTCTGAAACTGGTTTATCTACATTTGTTACACTATTTACAGGAAGGTCTCTTTTATCATGATGCTCGGATGTAATTTTGGCGAAGGCCTTCTGAGGAATTTTGGGGTTGTTTTGAACACCTTTTTTGCTATTCGAATTGCTATTTTTGTTGTTCTCCGCAATATTCTGCAACATCTTTTGCAAAAGAAAAGGGAACTTTAATAATTCGTAAACAGAAATGTTAGCCCTAATCTTTTTTAGATCTTCAATCAAATCATAATCTAAACTTGGGTTTGCTGAATTTTGTTTAGTCTCAATTGATTTAGACTATTTTGGAGGCACAGTAGTCGCAATTTCAGAAGAAGGCTTATTTGTTGTCTTGCTCCTGGTATTGTAAGGATGCACTATTTCGAAATTAGCTTGAAAAATGTTATCTAAAAAATGTCTGAAAATGTTCAGAGAGGATTCATCTTCTTCTACTGTCTCTTGTTCAGCTATTTCTTCTGGAATCTCGGGAGGAATCAAGTTATCATGTGCTTCTAGGATCATTTGAATAGCAAATTGTAGGATTTCTAGATTTAGACCTTCAGAATTTGAGTTAGGTCGGTTTGTGGGAAAAGGCTTCCTAAAAGGGGGTTTGTAAGGCCCTTTGCTAGAAGAAGCCTCTTCATCCAGTCTTTTCAAATCTATAACTTGATTGGATAACTTCTGAATGACTTTCTGTAATTTTTCTAGATCCGAACTTTCTGGTTGAGCTTTGTTTTGGGGAGGTCTAGGAAGAATTTTGATTTTCTTCTTGGACAATGAACTGGCCTCTATCTCGTTGCTGGTATTGTATTTTAATCTGAGAATATCTTTCTCGATTTGACTCGCCTCTTTGAAGGCTTCTAACAGTGTTGATTTCTTGGACCTCTTTACCCAAATGGCTATGTTTTGATGTAAGGCTTTTGTGTAGTATGTGATAATAAGATTTTCGGCAGGCATCGAATCCGTGGGGATTCTGTTCTTTAGTGTCAGGAACCTTTGATTAAAGTATTTTATCTTTTATTTGGGGTTCATTTTTAAACTAGAAATCTCCATGACTAAAACTTTAGGAGACTTGTCATCTCCAAACTTCTCAAGAAAACAGGACTCAAATTTATCCCATGAAACGATGGTGTGGGGATGTTGGGCAAAGTACTAGGTAGAGGCATTTCCTTCAAAGGTGTAGGGAAACAATCTGCACACTACGTCTTTGTGCTCAACACTATGGAGCTTAATGGCTAGCATAAAATTTTTGATGTGATCTTTAACGATCTTCTTGGAGTCTGGGTCAAATTTAGGGAGCCATTTCTCCAGGTGTTTAGGTAAAGGATGTTGGGGCCTAGGTATGGCCACTGCATCTTGGTTGAGCCAGGGTCTGGCAGGATAGTTCAGATTGGCCATAGGTGTGGGTGGTGTCGAAGGCTAAGATGAGGAACTGGCTTCGTCTGAGGATTCTTCTCCAGAAGAAGAAGGAGATGAAGGGGGTGGTGATGGTGGAATACCAGATCCTCCTGCTATAGAAGTGAGGATATTATCTGGATTCGTAGGGTTTAAGGTAAGATTAGTACCTGTGAGTTTCTCTCTGATATCAGATAAATCTAATGGTTGGTTCAAAGGTCGACTTGGTTGTCTGATATGGTCTAAGGCACTATGCGTTCTTATGAGGGATTGATGAACAATCTCTTGTATGTCACCATCTGGGGGATTTGGAGTTACTGGGTCAACTATGATCTGTAGATCATCGGTTGATGTGGTTGTTGTTTGAGGGACAATGTTGTCGTCTGAACGACTTCTAATTACTATAGGTGAGCAGGTAGGTGGGGTAGGAGTCTTGCGACCTCCTCGTGCCATTAATAGTTTTCAGGCCCTCCTTCTAGCGCCATTTGTTGACAGGAGAAATTGNAACCGATGATCTACAGATCATCGGTTGATGTGGTTGTTGTTTGAGGGACAATGTTGTCGTCTGAACGACTTCTAATTACTATAGGTGAGCAGGTAGGTGGGGTAGGAGTCTTGCGACCTCCTCGTGCCATTAATAGTTTTCAGGCCCTCCTTCTAGCGCCATTTGTTGACAGGAGAAATTGACCACTCATCAACTGGAGGAATCAATCCGGTCCAGGGTTGTCTAATTAACCCAAGCCGTTTGGATTAATTCACTCCGACGGGTTTAGCGGCTCCGTTGGCCTGTCTAAGTCCTAAAGAAAGTGAAAAATAACTAAAGGAAAAACAATAACCTAATAAATAACAAAAATCTATAAGTACATTTAAATATATATATCTTCAATTTGTTTAACTGAAATTATAATCAATAACTTTATATACAATCTATATAAAACACGAGTTTTAATCTAAACTCGTAAAAATAAAATGTAGATTGATTACTTTTAGCAATAATAATAAAGCAAGTGAAAACACTATGTAATTTTTTGGGGGGGTTTGTTTTCTTAAATGTATACACTCGTGACATCACACATTAAACTTCCTAATTGAACAAAAGATAATAGAAAATAGAAAATGTTTTATATAGAGAAAACTTCTATATTCAGGGAACTAGCGAAATCAAATAACAGGCTAACCTGTTATTGCATCCAATGTCTATTCGATGTTGAACATCCAGCCACCTTTATCTGATGAAGTAAACCTACTACAGATATTGAGATTACCCTTAATAAATGAGGAACAATAATGCTGGATATTGGATAATAGAACATATAATAGATGCAGTCACAGTAATCTTATAATTTGCAAGTAACTACGATGAAATAATTCTCCCTGTAAGAACTTGCATGTAAATATTCAACTGAAATTAAAGATAAATTTCCTAATTTAAATTGAATAAAGGATCATTGTGTGTTATATCTGAGACACGAGATATGGGAAGTATGTGAAAAGGAATATCTCAAATAACAATAAATCATGCAGACGAAAGGCTATCATCATCTATCATCGTATTGAGATAAGCAGAACTTTAAATTAAAACATGATACAAAAAGATAAAGCTGTAATGTATTCTGTGTCATTCAAGTCTGTGTATAAATATCCATACTCTCGCCCCAGGTCGAAATGATCAAATGTTTACAAAATGATATGTTTATATAAGTTTCAGGAAACATAATTTTTCCCTATTGATAAGATCAATTTTGTTTCAAAAATATGGGGGATGCAACCACCCTGATTTCACTAGATATCAAAACATTATTAACAGTCTAATTCTGTTTACTCAAAATACAAAATTGATATGGCTGGGAGACCTAAAAAGTGTCTCATATCATCTTTGAAATCATAGGCTCCTTAATCATCTTGAAAACAAGTGAAAATAAGAAGATCTCAGATATGTTTTCAATTATCAAATCAAACAATTCAAATTTTCTTAACTGGCTAAAGAATCTTGCGATTCTGTAGCTAGTTATAATAGCAAATGCAATCATATTTTATTAAATAAACAAAACAGACTAATCTTAATAAGAAAAATATTTTTTTCAATCAAATCGAATATCCTAACTTAAGAGTGACATAATCATGCTAAAAATTAAAAATATCATACATCAAATCATGAAATCAAAACGTATCAAGAAATTTTGGAATTAACGATAGTTGTTGCTGCCTGTACGTTTTTTAAAATGACACGGCCTGTAGTTTTCAAGTGTTTCTCCTTCCCTTGGATAATGGATTCAAGTCTGTTGTTTTCATTTGTCAACATATCAACTTGGTCTCTTAAAGACTTGAGTCGTGACTGTAGCAGTGGAACATCGGTATAGTACCTGTCGATCCATGATCGACACACATCACATTGTGACTGTAAGGAATTTTCATTAGCACGAACAAAATTATGGGTCGGAGAATCCTCCATGCGAATGGTAGACTTGTCACAGAGTTGGACACCAGGAAATTTTGGGTTGTCCTTTAGACAAGGAGGCAGATTATTAACATAGTCATAGGGTTGGTCAGGGTATAGCCCGAATGACATGGGGTCCTCTTCAGCCAGGAATATGTCAATTTTTGAGTCTGAATCTTCGCTCACTTCAATCATGTTGATTTTCTCTGCATGGTTTTTTTTTTTTATTTCGAACACATCGAGAAATTAAATGACCATCTCTTTTTTTCTTGAAATTGACATCAACACTGCCTTTTAGCTTCTTTCCTGTAGGTTTCTTAACAATTTTAGTGCAATCCTTTGGATGTGTAACCGGTTGATTGTCTTATTGAATGACATTAGGGTAGCTCGAGGGTTCATTATTAGGGGAAAAATCATAGGCCCGGAGCGGTGGAGAAGAGACCGTAGGGTTCACAAGGGTTTCCACAATGACCAACTTATCTACCTGTCCCAACTCATGGTTACCAAACCATTTCGTGTACTGAATGCATCCCAAAAATCATTTTGTGACTGTAACTGGTGCATGAGGATGATTTTAATGAGGCCATGATGAAATAAACTTGAATCTGACCTCTGTTTCCTAAACCGTTTACCCATTTTATACAGACTTCTGAGCAGGTAGTAAGGCATATTCAATAGAAAACCAATAAAAATCATAAGCAGGCGTAGATGATATAGGAAAACAAGTCTGAATCATCCCTCACATGTGATGAATTGCTTCACTACAGGAAGTAAATCATGCCACCTAGGTTTCAAAAACGAAATTGGCATACCTCGATCACAGCTGGTTATTTTTCGTGAGGTAAACACTAAAGTCCAAGGGACCTCCTCCACTTTTGCATTCTCGAACCATTTCTGACCAACTGCTGGCAATCTCGTGGCTTGGCTTAAGAACTCTTTTGTTACTTCCAATTGCACATCGTTGATCTTTTCCCTACAGCCATCAAAGGTTAAGGCAAACTCTTGGGCGACCTGAAGTTTAAAACCCTAAAATTTTTTGATGAACAAATGCCAACCATTCCTTTCCAAATCTTCCCTAGCATTATCATATGAAAGTATCATATGAAAGCAGGGTTTGGATGTCGTTCAGTTTGACCCTTGCCACTAGAGCCATGCTGCACAGATGGGTAATTAACACAGAACACACAGTTAGGGTTTGGAAAAACACCACAGATCCATAGCCCCAAGCCTTATCAATACATGCTGTGATAATTCAAAAGGTGGGCAAAGTGTTTATCACAATGCGTGTGAGAAAATTCGTGAAGCCCGAGACCATGCTAAGGAGTAATGGCATGTTGTACATCATATGCCACCTTGGCATTGGGTACTTGCCGGGACCAAAAAAACATAGTGCGCGCATCAAAGTTTGATTGCAAAGTTAGGTAGGTTTACAAAATCGAAAAGTTCAAAGGTTTCATGAAAGAAATATAATCAAACATCTTTGGTTCATATAACCACAAATATCTTAGGCATGCTCAGAATCGAAAGGATCATAAACAAGGAGAGCAACATGCTCATAGCAAGAAACCATAATCCTGTAATAAACCACATGCTTTTAATGAAATTTTAGGACATAATAGTAATGATAGTTGCAAGTTTTCATGCTTCCAGTCATGAAAATGAAGCACGAATAGATGATATATAAAATGCGACGATTTACAACTGTCGTTTAGAGAAATGCTTACGAAGAGTAATAAAATTTCATAGACCCTGTGTATGCATCTTATAAAAATAATAATCACATAATCACTGCCAACAGCCCCCCAGTAGACCAGGGATGGGTTTATGTAATTCTTGGGAATCAAGAACCTCATGGCCTTCCCCCAATAAGTTCACATAACTGATTTATCCCATTACACAAAATAGGTAATTAAAAAATGAAATAAACACTTATCCCCTCAAGCCCCCTCTCTTGTGGAAACATAGCCCCCTATAACTCTAGTCCTTGTCCATCTAGCAGCCGGTGATGTATTTATTATTAATAATGATTGAAACATTAAATTTCTTAGGAACACTAGCCTCTGTTAATTGTATTGTTTGGGCACTCTGGACTTTTAGCAGTTAACAAATACATGATTTAATATGGGGCTCAAAACTCGGGGTGTTACATCTGCTCCCCCTTATTTTGGCATTGTCCGTAGTGTATATACAAAACATGAATCAAATTTCCAAAATTTATTCAAAAAGTTTTGGGTACTTTGTCCGCATGGCATATTCATGCTCCTAGGTAGCATCTTCAGGACCGTAGCAGGTCCACTAAAATTTTACCAGCTCTATAGCTCGATTCTAAAGCATTTTGACTTTTCTATCCAATATTTGCACTGGCTGAACCTAAAAGTATCTCTATGTCTCTACCTGAATTAGATGCCAATCAATAACATGGTATGTATCATGTACATATTTCTTTAGCAAAGAGACATGAAATACATTATGCACATTCATGGAAGAAGACAATGCAATCATGTATGCAACTGGCCCTATTATGTCCAATATCTCAAATGGACCACAAAATCTGGCTGCCAGCTGCCAGCTTTGTATAACTATCCAAGTTCAAAGAGCTCTTGTTGGGATTTACTTTCAAAATCGCATGCTCCCCCACTTTAAATTATCTAGTTGTCCTATTCTTATCTGCATAAACTTTTTGTCTATCCTAAACTGCCTTTAAATTTTGATTAATCTTAACCATATGTTCTTCCATATCCTTGAGCAAATCTGGCCCAAGTACCACTCTATCTACTGGGTTGTCCCAACTAACTGTAGTATTACATTTCCTACCATACAAATCTTAAAATGGGCTCATTTTCAATGAAGCTTGATACCCATTATTATAGGAAAACTCAACCAAGTGCAAGTAATCTTCTCACTTAGATGGCTTATCCATCACATACATTCTCAACATGTCTTCAATTACTTGGTTGACCTTCTCTGTCTTCCCATCTGACTGTGTATGGTATGTCATGCTAAAGTTCAGATTTGTGCCAAATCCTTTGAATAATCCCTTCTAGAAATTTGAAGTAAACTTTGTGTCTTTGTTTGAGACAATTATCCTAGGTATCCCATGCAACTTAGCAATCTCTCTCATGTAAATTTCTACAATATTAGTTGATGTATGTGTTGTTTTTACAGGAAAAAAATGAGCATCCTTTGTCAATTTTTCAACCACTACCATAATTGAATCATGTTGTCTTGTTGTCCTGGGAAATTTAGTTATAAAGTAAATGGTTATCACTTCTCATTTCTTCTCTGGAATTGGTAATGGTTGTAGCAAACCCGATGCGTGCCTATGTTTAGCCTTCACTTTCTGACATTCCATACATCTGGCGATGTAATCAACAACATCCTTTTTCATTCCCAGCCAAAAGAACCAGATTCTTACTGCAGTAATTGTTTTCTGGTAATTGGGATGTCCAACATATGGAACATTATGCATTTCTTTTAATACCAAATTCCTATGTTCTTCGGAACTAGGAACACAAATTATATTTTTATGCATAAGTAATCCATCTTCCTTCATCTCATATTCTTTCATTTTTTTTTGTACATATCCTTCTTGTAATCTTTCCTTTACTTGTAGGTAATGTTGATCTGTAACAAAAAAATATAAAATTCTACTCTTCAAGTTTGATTGATGCATACTGACAGTTGTAGTATGCATGAGATGTATTCTTCTACTAAGTGCATCATCAACTTTATTTTATTTTTCTTTGATATGCTTGATATCAAAGTTGTATTCACTTAAAAATTCCATCCATCTTGTTTTTCTAGCATTCAAAGTTGTTTTTTCAAAAAGATACTTCAAACCATTGTGGTCTATCCTTAATTCAAATCTCTTTCCCATGAGATAATGCCTCCACATATTCAATGCATGAAAAATGGTAGCAAGCTCCAAGTCATGTGTGGCATAGTTCCTCTCATGATCCTTAAGAATTTTGGACTAATAATCGATGACATGTCCATTTTGAGTGAGGACTCCACCAAGCCCTTCCTTACATGGGTTTGTACATACCACAAAATTTTCATTTGGGTCAACAATCTTCAAAATAGGTGCACTAGTAAGTAATTCCTTCAACAAATTAAAGTTCTCTTCACATTCAGATGTCCATTCAAATTTAATTCCCTTCTTTGGTAAAGAAATGATGGGATGAACAATCTTAGAGAACCCTACTATGAATCTTCTATAGTAACCGACCAATCCTGTAAAAGATTTGACTTTTGAAACATTCCTGGGTGTTGTCCATCCTCTAATGACTTCAATCTTCTCTGGATCCACTAATATTCCTTGTTCTGAAATAATGTGTCCCAAGTAATGGATATGTTCTTGGTAAAAAAGAACACTTACATAGCTTGGAATACAAATGATGTTCTCTCATCACTTGCAATAACATTCTTAGGTGATGTTCATGCTCCTCTTCAGACTTAGAAATGACAAGTATGTCATCCAAGAATAATATGTCTTAGAGATGGGTCTTGGAACTCCTTTCACAGTGATTTGTTTTCCATCTCCATCAAGACATGTAAATGTATTTCTATGACAATCTAAGACAACATGATTCTTTTCCAACCAATCCATTCCAATTAGAATATCATAGGACCCCAATGGTATGATATTTAGATCAACACTAGTATTCACACCACTAAGACTTATGGAACAACTTATCACCATATCATGGATTCTTTGTTGGATTACTGAGAGGGTGGTTGAATCAGTAATAGAGAAATTATAATCCTTTTTAACCAAATAATCTAGGTGTTATATCAATGTATAATTATCATCCAATAATGAGCAATGAACAAATGAACAATCATACACATACATAGTACACCAATTTTTTATGTGGAAACCCAAAGAAGGAGAAAACCACATAATGTTTTTTATTATATGTCTTGAAGAATTACATTCATTGGAAGCACCAACTACCTTTGTTTTCCAGTTGCAACTGGAAGGAGGCTCCAACCCCCTAGTTTCTCAGGATACAACCTAAGGGAAGCTCCAACTCCCCAATTCTTTGGCTACAACTAGTAGGAGGCTACAACCCCCTATGTTCTTAGGCTACAACTGGAAGGTGGCTACAACCACATGTCCTTCCCTCGTCCAACCGACCTGAAGTAGAAGTAGAAAGATGGAACCACTGTCACACTATCACTGTGAGATATACCACTGTAAACCTGTACCAATAAACCTGAACCATGCATCAACCTATAACTCAACCTGTAATCAACCTGTACCATAAACAAGTGCATCAACCATGCACCAACCTATACCAAACAACCTATAATCAACATGTACCATAAAAAATTGCATCCAACCATGTAAAAAGTATGTACCAATCATGTGTCAACTACTCATCAACTATGACTCATCAATATGTACCAACATCATCAACTATACACCTCATATATGTGCCAACTCATCAACTACTTGTCTCAACCATGTACCCAACATGTACCTTAACCAAAATCCCTCATCAATTTCATCATACAAACATGATTTGTAACTCTATAATAAACCTAGTGTATATGATCACATACCTACAAACCTTTGTTAAATTTAACAACAAGAGACTAGCATTTTCATCAAACTTTTCTTTAGTCTCACATGACTAGTTTTGGATTAGTCAACAACCCTAACTTGAAATAATAATAACTTTGTACTTGTAATGAACAAAGACCTGAAACTTATAAACAATGTTCTTCAGTGTTTTTAATTCAATTCCTCCAGGTGTCACTACTTGGAACCTCTCAGAAAAGGAGTTATAGCCAAAATGGCATACCTTGCTGAATTTTGGCTTATTCCAGAGAGTGACCTTGTAGAGCATACCCCGCACAAAATATTTGTTGAATCAATCTGAAAATATTCCACAGAATACTAAATACTTTACTCTAACCAACACATTTGTTCTTACTAAATTTTTATATTTTATGAAGACGTTATGACATGTTTACCCGAAACACCTGTTTTAGACTAGTTTCAGGACTAGCCACAAACCCTATTTTCCACGGAGTGTAACTCCCAAAATACATGACCCACAAGCTAAATTTTTTACCAAAGATACTTGGATATGTTTTCTCAATGGAAGAGAAACTTAACGGTATGAATCATTGTATAAAAAAAATTATTGCGAAAATGGTAAGATGGCCTGTAGATAACATACCTTAGAAAGCATCATCAAAAGAATTTATCCTTCCTTGAATTCCGACCTTCTTTTCTTCACCTTCCCTCAGAAATTCGTCGTAGATATCCTTTGGTTACCTCAAACACCTATAGATATTCAATATTCTCAAGTTTGATATAAAATGAGAGAGCCTTGCCTCTTATTTATACTCTCCAAGTAGCTTCCTTAAAAACATGTTCTAGGTCACTTTGCCTACTTTCCTTATTTTAGGGTTAACCTACTTCTAATTTTTCCATTAAATTTATTATTTAAATAATTTGTTTTTTATTCACTTTGAATTATAGTACACTCATCACTTCACTTTATTATTTACCTTCTAAAATATCTTAAACCACTTTGACTACTTTGACCTTTTGGGGCTTCTAGATGACATATGAGGGTCCTCCAACTTCGTAAGGCCATAACTCTCAAACCGTGAGGAGTTATGTGACGTTCCACAT